>CM055651.1:5572919-5714581 GCA_029378325.1 Elaeagnus macrophylla
AAGTACAAGACACCTATTGGAGTGAGCCCATGTCGGTTAATTTATGGAAAGGCGTGTCATTTGCCCGTTGAGCTTGAGCACAAGGCCTATTGGGCAATCAAGCAATTGAACATAAATTATCAACAAGCGGGAGAGAAACGCTTGCTTCACCTTGATGAGCTTGAGGAGATTCAAAATGAGGCTTATGAGAATGCCAAAATCTACAAAGAACGCACCAAGCGTTACCATGAAAAAGGGCTCATTAGCAAGTCTCTCTATCCTGGAATGAAAGTCTTTTATTTAACTCTCGTTTTAAACTTTTTCCAAGAAATCTTCGATCAAGATGGAGTGGGCCATACCAAATTGTTGAAGTCTTCTCCTATGGAGCCATTGAATTGTTGAATCTGAAGACTCAAATAACTTTCAAAGTGAACGGACATTGTGTGAAGCTTTACTTGGTAGGCGTTGTTTACAATGGGGATGTGGAGTGCATTGAAGTGCATGCACCTTAGATCCAAGCATTGTCTTGCTAAGACGTTAAACTAGGCGCTTGATGGGAGGCAACCTACTGTTTTTGGTAATATTTATCTTTTCTTTTAGTTTAGTTAGTTTTCCATTTGTCATGTCTAAATACTTTTCTAAACTATTAAGTAATTGGAAACCTTGAGGATAATGTTTAGTTTATTGGGGGTGCAAATTGGTCCAATAAAAAAAATTTGTAACAAAATTATCATGCTTTCAGTAAATTTTTGATGAATAATTGAGTCTTTATGCATTGCTTGTCTGATTTTTAAACATGTTTAAGGTTTGCGCTAAAGATTGGTATTAATTTGTAATCTTTGTTTCATATTTTTTATGTTAAAATTGAAGTAAATTCGAATATTTTGTTTAGGAGTCTAATAGTGTAACACCCCCGAGCCTACCTTGTGGGTAGACTAGGA
This sequence comes from Elaeagnus macrophylla, assembly GCA_029378325.1. NCBI lineage: Eukaryota > Viridiplantae > Streptophyta > Magnoliopsida > Rosales > Elaeagnaceae > Elaeagnus > Elaeagnus macrophylla. The sequence goes on from CM055651.1 coordinate 5,573,840, forward strand.
AATGTTACTTTTTTTTTTTTTTTTTTTGAAAAGATAGTTTATTTGAAAAATAGGTACTAACTTGTCAGGTCTCTCAAACTTTGAAATAATCTTAAAGTTTAGCTTTCTTCATAAATAAAAGAGCATGAACTAATTAGGATAGAAAATATTGTTCGTGTTTCAATACAGTAAACTTATTAAATACTTATTTATAAACAATCATTGACTTTTAAAAGATCTTAAACTGGGACCACTTCAAAGCCACACTCTTAGATGTCTTCTTTATGTCGTCCAAAGCTTCTGCTCATTATCTAAAAAATATTAAAGTAAACACGAATGAGCTAACGCTCAGTAAGTAAATCCACATGCAACATGCATCATGATGACAGATTTATTTATTTACATATTTCTCTTCATTTACACATGTCCTCTTTTCTTTGTACTTTTCTTCAATTGTTGGTTCAATGGTGGTTTTCATATAAATATATATATATTTTTAATCTTTATAGTAGGGCCCTTGTGTGATACCTATGCCATTGGTAACCAGTGGGCCATGGTTTTCGGAACCTGTTCCAACTACCGGATCCTTGGTAGTATCGTACTTGGGGCATAACATGAGTGTGGACCAACTGAAGTCGCCACACACACATTGGTGATCCCATTAAGGGCCTATCGTTCCCTGTGGCCAACTAAACATAAGGGAAACCTCCCTGCATACGATCAATCATTCATTTAACTATGGTGGGTCCGCCGGTCCCCCGCGTCCCTTGCCCACTCAGCCCTCAAAACATAGGCACACACAGACTTTGAACTTCTTATTTCATATATTTATGACAAAACATCATTATCACTTTTCTTGTTTCTTAATCAATATGCTTAAATTTATATTTAACATATAAATATTCATGTATGGTTTGGACATTTAATAATGAACATGTATGCATGAGCATATATTATTATGTAAAATAACTTTAGAAGCATATAAATTTCACGTAACATATAACATACACATAACTTACTCTAATGCAAAAAGATTGAGATTTACTTACATTAAACCTTTAGATGAATTGTCTTAATAAATGTATCCTTCAATAGCTCACACCCTAAATCACTTAAAAAATCCAAGAAGAAAGAATAGATTTGAGGAATAAGGATTAAGAATATGTGGTAGAGAGAAGGACTTTGAGAAGAGATTTTTGGAATGGATGAGCCTAACACCCATATATATAGTGCTTAAAAAAACTTGGACCATAATCAACATTCTTGGAGACAAAGGAACTTGCCCACCAAGTAAAATATTTAATTAATAAAAGAAGGACTTGCCCACCAAGTAAATTATTTAATTAATAAAAGAAGGACTTGCCCACCAAGTAAAATATTTAATTAATAAAAGAAGGACTTGCCCACCAAGTAAATTATTTAATTAATAAAAGAAGGACTTGCCCACCAAGTAAAATATTTAATTAATAAAAGAAGGACTTGCCCACCAAGTAAAATATTTAATTAATAAAAGGAGGACTTGCCCACCAAGTAAATTATTTAATTAATAAAAGGAGGACTTGCCCACCAAGTAAATTATTTAATGATAATGTAAAAATACTAGTTAAAAAAGTAACAAATTTATTAATTATGTGAAATATCTAACAAGAATATTAATTCAATAAATACCACTTATACTGATAAATTAAATTACTTGCTTTACATATATATGATAAAAATCTAATCGTCACAATTCCCTTCCCCTAAGAAAAAGTTTCGTCCTCGAAACTAGACATACTGAATAGGTAAGGGTACTTAGAACGCATCTCATCTTCACTTTCCCACGTTGCTTCTTCGACTGTATGGTTTCTCCACAGAACTTTAACCAATCGAATGCTTTTGTTCCTTAGGTTTTTCACTTCAAAATCCAATATTTTCACTGGTGCCTCTTCATACGAAAGATCCTTGCGAACATCTAATGATTCATAACTCAAAACATGAGAGGGGTCCGTCAAATATTTTCTAAGCAAAGACACATGAAAAACATTGTGCACTTCTGATAAGGTTGGTGGTAGTGCCAACCTATAAGCTAGATTGCCTATTCGCTCTAAAATCTCGAAAGGTCCAATGAAGCGAGGACTCAATTTACCTTTCTGTCCAAATCTCATTACTCCCTTCATGGGTGATATCTTAAGAAACACCTTATTACCAACTTCAAATTCTAACGACCTCCTCTTCTTATCAGCATAACTTTTTTGTCTACTTTGTGCTGTAAGCATGCGCTGGCGAATATGAGTTACCGCTTCAGCTGTTTGTCGTACAATTTCTGGCCCAAGTAGTCTCCTCTCTCCTATTTCATCCCAATGGATTGGTGACCTACACTTCCTTCCATACAAAGCCTCATATGGTGCCATCCCAATAGTTGCTTGATAGCTGTTATTATAGGAAAATTCTACCAATGGTAAGAACTCATCCCAAGAACCTTGGAAATCAATCACACAAGCCCTTAACAAATCCTCCAAAATTTGGATTGTCCTTTCTGATTGACCATCGGTTTGAGGATGGAAAGCGGTGCTAAATCTTAATTGTGTACCCATGGCCTTGTGTAAGCTCTCCCAGAAAATAGATTTAAACTTTGGATCTCTATCTGACACAATGGATACTGGAACTCCATGAAGTCTTACAATCTCTTTAATATAGAGTTGGGCATATTGGTCTACATTGTATGTTTTCTTAACTGGTAAGAAATGCGCTGATTTTGTGAGTCTATCTACAATTACCCAAATTGAATCGTAACCCTTCTTTGTCCTGGGTAAACCAAGAACAAAGTCCATTCCCACATGCTCCCATTTCCACTCTGGTACCATTAGTGGTTGTAAAAGATCCGAAGGTCGCTGATGTTCTGCTTTGACTTGTTGACATGTTAAACAATGTTCAACATAATCAGCTATTTCTCTCTTCATCCTTATCCACCAGTAGTGCTTACTTAAGTCCTTATACATCTTTGTGCTCCCTGGATGGATTGAATATGGAGTGTTGTGAGCTTCATACATGATTTCTTTCTTCAACTCTTGATCATTAGGAATGCATAATCGATTCCTATATCTCAATACTCCATCTTTTGATAGAACAAACTCTGACTGCTTGCCAGCCTCAACTTCAATTTTGATCTTTTTAATGACTTGGTCTTCATTCTGGGCTACTTTGATTTTGTCTAAAAGAATAGGTTGGACCTTTAATGTAGCTAAAAAGGCTACATCATTTTTGGAAACAATTTCAAGTTCAAACCTTTGGATGTCAGATTTAAGAGGAGTGGGTATATGACTTATAGATGCTAGAACTCCTGAGGACTTCCTGCTTAATGCATCAGCAACTACATTTGCCTTCCCAGGGTGATAATTAATGCTGCAGTCATAATCTTTTACCAACTCCAGCCACCGACGTTGTCTCATATTTAGCTCCTTTTGAGTGAAGATGTATTTTAAGCTTTTGTGATCGGTAAATATCTCACATTTTACACCATAAAGATAATGTCTCCATATTTTCAAGGCAAATACCACTGCAGCCAATTCAAGATCATGAGTTGCATAGTTCTTTTCATAGTCTTTTAATTGTCTTGAGGCATAAGCAATTACTCTCCCATGTTGCATTAACACACAACCCAACCCTTTCTTAGAGGCATCACTATATATGACAAATCCCTCTATTCCTGATGGTATAGCTAAGACAGGTGCTGAGGTCAAGCGTTTCTTCAACTCCTGGAAACTGTACTCACATTCACAAGACCAAAGAAACTTAACATTTTTTCTCGTTAGTCGAGTTAGTGGTAAAGCAGTACGTGAAAATCCCTCGACAAAACGTCTATAATAGCCAGCTAATCCTAAGAAGCTTCGAACTTCTTTCGCATTCTTAGGAGTTGGCCATCCTTGTACAGCTTCAACTTTGCTGGGGTCCACAGCGATGCCTTCCTTAGAAACAATATGGCCAAGGAAAACAACATGATCCAACCAAAATTCACACTTCTTAAGCTTTGCGTACAATCTTTTCTCCCGAAGGATGTCTAAGACAAGTCTTAAGTGTTTCTCATGATCCTCCTTTGTTCGTGAGTAAATGAGAATGTCATCAATGAAAACGATTACAAATTGATCCAAATATTCTTTGAACACTCTGTTCATTAAATCCATGAATGCAGCTGGTGCATTTGTTAATCCGAAAGGCATAACAAGAAATTCATAATGACCATATCTAGTACGAAAAGCCGTCTTAGGAATGTCTTCCTCTTTTATCTTAAGCTGATGGTACCCTGATCGTAAATCTATTTTAGAGAAATGATTGGAACCTTGAAGTTGGTCAAATAAGTCATCAATTCGGGGCAACGGATATTTGTTCTTAATCGTGACTTTATTCAACTCACGATAGTCCATACATAATCGCATAGTCCCATCTTTCTTCTTTACAAAGAGTACTGGGGCTCCCCAAGGAGAATGACTAGGTCGGATGAAGTTCTTATCCAACAACTCTTGTAATTGCACCTTAAGTTCTTTTAATTCAATAGGGGCCATACGATAAGGTGCCTTAGAAATTGGGGCAGTACCAGGAACCAAATCAATGGAAAATTCCATTTCTCTATCAGGAGGCAAACCTAACAAATCATCTGGAAAAACATCTGGGTACTCACAAACAACTGGTATTTGGTCCATATTTATTTCCTCCTTTGGTACTTCAACAATAGAAGCTAAGTATCCTCTACAACCTTTATTCAACATTTTTCGGGCCTTCATTGCAGAGATTAACGGGATACTTAACTTTTGTTTTGTACCAATAAAGGTAAAGCTAGGTTCGTTTGGAGGTTGGAAGGTTACAATCTTATGATGACAATCAAGGATAGCATGGTGCGTAGCCAACCAATCCATGCCAAGGATAACATCGAAGTCATGGATTCCTAAGATTATTAAGTTAGCAGGTAGTAAACGGTTTCCAATTTTAACAGGAGAAGCCTTCAAGCTAAAACTCGATTTCATGATTTCACCAGATGGGGTTGAGACGTTAAAAAATTCATTCATAAGAATTGGTTTTTTGTTAAGTTGCTTGGTAAAGGCATAACTAACAAATGAGTGTGTTGCACCAGGATCTATAAGTACCCTAGCTAAACAATTATGTATGTTCACCATACCTGTTATGACAGTTGAAGTGTCATTGGCTTCTTGTTGAGTTAGGGTATACACACGAGCTTTAGTCCTCTTTTGAGCATTGTTGTTGATATTATTTGGCCCTGGGCCTCCATAGCAATCACGAGCAATGTGTCCAACCTTTCCACATCTAAAGCAAACACTACTCTCCATGCGACACTCTCCTCGATGGTCCTTGCCACATTTGGGACACATAGCCCTAGGTTGCTTATTTTGATCACCCCAATTTCCATTGTTGTTATCCTTGTTTTTATACTGGTGTTTTCGCTTTTGTCCCTTGTCTTGCCAAAACTTCCCCCTTGAGTCATTTCCAGCACCTCCAAAAGGAGTTTTACTTGTTCCATGGACCAATTGTTGGGCCCTTTCAATCACTAGTGCCTTATTCACCACTTCAGTGTAAGTGGTTAATTCAAACGGTAAAACAGCTTCCTTAATTCGTGGTCTCAATCCTTCCTCGAAGCGTTGGGCTCTACATTCCTCAGCTGCCACAAAAGTAGGGGCAAATTTTGCAAGTCGAGCGAACTCTGCCTCATACTCAGTAACAGTTTTGTTTCCTTGTTGTAGTTGAAGAAACTCGCATTCCTTCTGTCTTTGAACACTTTTTTGAAAGTATTTCTCATAGAAGGAGTTTCGAAACATCTCCCAAGTAAATAAATCCATGTTGCCTTCATGTTGTCGTGCCATCATCTTCCACCAGTCAAGGGCGTCTCCTTGAAGCATGTATGCAGCGTTTGCCACCTTTTCTATCTCGGTACATCGTACAACAGTAAAAGCCTTTTCCATCTCAGCTATCCACTTTTCTGCCTCTTGGGGATCTATAGTACCCTCAAAGGTCGGTGTTAACAATTTCTTAAAATCAGAGAAGCTACTTCGTTCTGGTTGGGGTCTTGGAGGATGTTGTTGTTGTGCTTGCCCGAAAGTAGCCATTGCTTGCATAAACATGCCTATAGTAAGTGGAGCATTTGGTTGAAGTGTTTCTTCATTAAGATTATCCCCATTATTGCAGTTGTCACGTGATCTAGTATTACGACTGGCCATACTCTAATTTCCAAGAACAAACTATACTCACTACTATTTCTCATAAGTTTCTAAAAAATCATAAAATCATAAAATCATAAGACAATAAATTAAAAGTTCAATACATTATAACTTACCGGACGACATTTGGTAGACATCCAGTGGTATGATCTTGTGGTCCCTTAAGTCTACAGGAACAACAAAAACCTTTGCTCTGATACCAAACTGTAACACCCCCGAGCCTACCTTGTGGGTAGACTAGGAAATGTTACTTTTTTTTTTTTTTTTTTTTTTTTTGAAAAGATAGTTTATTTGAAAAATAGGTACTAACTTGTCAGGTCTCTCAAACTTTGAAATAATCTTAAAGTTTAGCTTTCTTCATAAATAAAAGAGCATGAACTAATTAGGATAGAAAATATTGTTCGTGTTTCAATACAGTAAACTTATTAAATACTTATTTATAAACAATCATTGACTTTTAAAAGATCTTAAACTGGGACCACTTCAAAGCCACACTCTTAGATGTCTTCTTTATGTCGTCCAAAGCTTCTGCTCATTATCTAAAAAATATTAAAGTAAACACGAATGAGCTAACGCTCAGTAAGTAAATCCACATGCAACATGCATCATGATGACAGATTTATTTATTTACATATTTCTCTTCATTTACACATGTCCTCTTTTCTTTGTACTTTTCTTCAATTGTTGGTTCAATGGTGGTTTTCATATAAATATATATATATTTTTAATCTTTATAGTAGGGCCCTTGTGTGATACCTATGCCATTGGTAACCAGTGGGCCATGGTTTTCGGAACCTGTTCCAACTACCGGATCCTTGGTAGTATCGTACTTGGGGCATAACATGAGTGTGGACCAACTGAAGTCGCCACACACACATTGGTGATCCCATTAAGGGCCTATCGTTCCCTGTGGCCAACTAAACATAAGGGAAACCTCCCTGCATACGATCAATCATTCATTTAACTATGGTGGGTCCGCCGGTCCCCCGCGTCCCTTGCCCACTCAGCCCTCAAAACATAGGCACACACAGACTTTGAACTTCTTATTTCATATATTTATGACAAAACATCATTATCACTTTTCTTGTTTCTTAATCAATATGCTTAAATTTATATTTAACATATAAATGTTCATGTATGGTTTGGACATTTAATAATGAACATGTATGCATGAGCATATATTATTATGTAAAATAACTTTAGAAGCATATAAATTTCACGTAACATATAACATACACATAACTTACTCTAATGCAAAAAGATTGAGATTTACTTACATTAAACCTTTAGATGAATTGTCTTAATAAATGTATCCTTCAATAGCTCACACCCTAAATCACTTAAAAAATCCAAGAAGAAAGAATAGATTTGAGGAATAAGGATTAAGAATATGTGGTAGAGAGAAGGACTTTGAGAAGAGATTTTTGGAATGGATGAGCCTAACACCCATATATATAGTGCTTAAAAAAACTTGGACCATAATCAACATTCTTGGAGACAAAGGAACTTGCCCACCAAGTAAAATATTTAATTAATAAAAGAAGGACTTGCCCACCAAATAAATTATTTAATTAATAAAAGAAGGACTTGCCCACCAAGTAAAATATTTAATTAATAAAAGAAGGACTTGCCCACCAAGTAAAATATTTAATTAATAAAAGAAGGACTTGCCCACCAAGTAAAATATTTAATTAATAAAAGGAGGACTTGCCCACCAAGTAAATTATTTAATTAATAAAAGGAGGACTTGCCCACCAAGTAAATTATTTAATGATAATGTAAAAATACTAGTTAAAAAAGTAACAAATTTATTAATTATGTGAAATATCTAACAAGAATATTAATTCAATAAATACCACTTATACTGATAAATTAAATTACTTGCTTTACATATATATGATAAAAATCTAATCGTCACAAATAGTGGAGACTATCTTGTGAGATAATTATTGTGCCTTTAACATTTCATTCAACGAGATAGTTGTTTTTCTACTCCTTTAAACACTTTTCGTATCATTCCAAATTGTTAGATGATCTCTATAGGTTTTTGGATTGAATATTAGGATTTTAATAGTATTACTTAGATTAAATGATTTGAGTAAAATTTAAAGTATATGCCTATTTCATTCATGCTTGACTTTAAAAGAAATGTGGGGATTTTTGCACACAAAGAGAACCATAATTTTCCATTTACAAAATACATATGTACATAGGTCATAAAAATAAAAATAAAGAATATTGACCTTAAAGTTCCTTAAGTGGTGAAATGGTTATCACAAAAGTGAATAAAAAAAGAATATAAATTTCCTTGAAGTCAATGCATTTTCATTTATTCTAGGGCATGCTATTAGATTTTAAGAATGCTATTTGTAATAGAAAATATTGATTTATATTTTATTATGAGTAGCTAATATGATTGTGTAGGAATTAGTGATGCTTCCATGCGTGGTTGAATATTTCTATGAATTAATTTGGATTAAAGTGATTTATGTCTTGTTCAATGTTATTAATATCTTTGTTCATAATTAATATTGATTATGTTAATTTATGAGTATTAGAGACTAAGGTAGAATTAAGTATTAGAAATATCATCTCTGCTCTTAATTTATAAATTTTTAACAAGAACCTAATAGAAGTACATTGATTTGTTTTAGATTAAGTGGCTAATTGATTTCCTAAGGGTTTATGTTAATTGATTAATTAACAATCCGGATCAAAGAGGTTAATTAATCAATTAAGATAAATTCTCCATTGATTTGGGAATTTCTACGGTTTATTAGGAAAAGTCAATAAATCCAACTTTTCGTGCTTAATTATTAAACTCTAGTAAAATATTCCATCCACGATTGGTTAGTTAGCTAATTTTTCATGCTTTTCCATCATTTAACTTTGGCTAATCTTTTGGCTTGTTTATTTTAATTCTTGTGAACTTTCACAATTTTTTAACATTTATCCAATCAACAAACTTTGTTAGAATGTTTAGGATTTACTTTTGCAAATAATTTTTTGGAAACAATTGATACGTTTTAAAAACCATCGTAATTCTTTGAGAGATCGACCTCAGAGTTGCTTATTACTTACTATGAGTGATTCGTACACTTGCGAGTATTATAATTTGCACATCACAAAGCCCTACTACCACGTAATTTGGTACAGACACCAACAGTTAATATAGTGAACCTAGATTTATGCAAATCTCATGCATATATACCTAACATACAAATCTATTTCCAAAAATGGTTTTAATTAATTAATTTAGCAACACACTTAAAAAAGCGTTTATATGACACACTAACTACAAGTGTAAGGGTCGTGCGAGTAATAAAGTGTATCTAAGTACGAATATCGATTCCACAAGGACTGGTTTACTTTTAATTGAGTACCAATGTGACTATTAGTAGTGCTATTTAGACAATGGAAAGTAATAAATCGCAAATAACTAGTAAACTAATAAATAAAATTACAAAAATCAATAAGAACAAAAAATATGAGAAAGAGATATAGGAACCTCCAATTTTTTAAGCATGTGAATTACTAAAATTTTTCCAAGTAATTGTTCAACCAACTATATGATCAATTACATCTAACCTAGCACGCTTTTCTCTCTCAAGTAAACTACGTACCATATAGTAATAAACCTAATCACACTCTCATGTCAATTAAGTTGCATACTACTTATTAAGTTCACAAGTTTGAATCGCACATATAAGATTCATACACCTATACCTAGAAATTATGCATGTTGTTCAATCAAGACAAAATATTCAATAATTCTCTCAAATATATCTAAATGCCTCTATAAATTAATTGATTGCCAATCAACTAATAACATGAAAATCAGATCAAACAATACAATTAAATCACAATCCCAATGGGGGAAATAATAGAATCAACACATACTAGATAATTGATTTCATAAGACCCCTAGATAAATAAATTAGCTACTCATAATGTTTATAAGGTTCAAATCAAGCATGGAGAAATACATAAACAACATGATAGAAGAAAAAGGGGAAGAAAGAATACAATCAATCTCTTAACTCTATAGCAATCTACTCTTCATTTTTCTTCAAAATTGTATCTTCTCCACACTTGATCTTGCCTCTTTTCTCTCCTTTCTCTCAATTTGGTTGCTCTTGAGTTATTGAATGAATGATTTGGATCTTGAAAAATAATGTTATTTAGGTTAGAAACGATCTAATTTGGGCCATTGAATCAATTTCCATAAGATCTATTGGCTGAAAATAGGCACAAGGATTAAAAATGGATTTGATGTGGCAATTTCATTCAGGAAAAACAATGTGTGCCACAACATAGATAAGTGCATGCCATGACATAAGGTCTTTAAATTTCCTAGTGAAACAACGCGGGCTACAGCATACAAATTTCCTTGCCATAGCTTAATATGCTTAGGAAGTCTGGTGAGTTACGCGTGCTACGGCACAGAAAAATGCCCACCTTAGCACAAGGGTATTAGGAATCCTTGACGGGTTAGGCACACCGCAACACCAATTGATGCATGTTGTGGCATAAAGGTCTTTGGTTTTCTTATATTTCTAATCACTTGTTGCGCGTTGCGACATGAATAAATGCTCACCGCTACATGGACTGATTTTGCCCCATTTAACTCATTTTGACTTCATTTGCTATTATTTCATCTACATTGATAATTAAACACAAAATAATCATTTTTCATGATATCAAGTCCAAAACTAGACAAATAGCTAGTTTGAAAGTAGTTAAATAAGCCTACTTTTATAGAGTTATCATTATACAGTAAAACAATTTTTCTTCTTATCAACAATATGGCACACTCAGTATCACAAATTACTAATACAGAACCACTACTCAACATATTAATAATCTAGTAATAGAAAAATATTTTTCCTTATTAAAAATCTTAGTTTTCAAAATACAAGAGTTTGCCCGAGTTTTCTAATTTCTTAAAGTTTTTCAGAAATAGGGGTATTTATAGAAAATACTTGAGCTTCTATTGAGCTCGCCTACACCCCATAAGAGTTGGGGAAGGGTCATTTCGGACTCTTTCATTTTACCTTCATACTCTATTTTGTTATGGCACGCTATTTAGAATAAGCTTCCCATAGATTGTCAGCTTAAGAATAGGGGACAATCCTTCCATTCCAGACTCTCATTATATTTCTTAGTAGAGCAAAACATATATCGTATTTTTATGAGTTGTCATTTTGCAGGGGCTCTCTGGGATCTCTTATTCTCATTCTTTGGAAGGCGGCCACGAACAAACTTTTCTATCCAAAATCTATGAAAGGCAGCAATGGCAACTAACTTTTCATCACAACTCAGTAATTTATGGAAGTAGGGATTATTTCAGTCATCTGGGTGATATAGACAGTCATAAATTATTATTAATTTGAAAGCAAGCAGATGACTTTGAACTCTGCATTTTCCACAGTTTAGGAGATTTATTCGTGTGGCAGGTTTAACACAGTTTGGATCTATGAGAAATATAGTGAATGATCTTCAAATGCTTAAACATCTTTGGATATTAGGTATCCTACAATGGGCTTCCCATATCATAGAGGTTTTTTGGAGGGTGCAACCATAAGGATGGGAAAAGGTTGATATTGACGGTGCAGTGTTCATGTCACTTAGCTTATTAAGTTGCGCAAGAGTTTTTCAAAACTTAAGATCATTTGTCAAAGGTTTTTTTGTATCCCACTTGGGATCTCATATGCTTTTGAGGGAGCTCTTATGGTGGCCACTCACGTGGTGATGTATATAGATAAATTTGGGTAGAGGAGACTCTAATTGGAGTCTGACTCGATGTATGTTGTTACTTTCTTTTGGACTAGGTCAATTTCAGTACCTTGGAGATGGTATGCTACTTAGGTTAACAATTTTGTGAAAGTTGCTTGCATAGAGTTCCATTTCTCCCATATTTATAGAGAGAAAAATGCGTTAGCTGATAGTATAGCCTATAGGGTTTCTAGTTTCTGTATAGCGACTTGGTGGTGGAATGCTCCATTATTATTTAATCTTTTTGTTTACTCATATACTAACAACAAATCCAATTAAAGGTTTTACTGAGAACTTCTTTTATTTTTTTTTTAATTTTTTAAATGTGCAAAGATGAACTATATGAATTTTCACCTGTTATGTAATTAAAATAATAATTTAAGGTTAACAATGTAAAGTTAATACAAAATAAAATTGCTAAATATGGCTATTATTTAATATAATTTTTTTTGGAATTTATTGGTATATAAAAGGAAAAATAATTAAAACTAAAGTAAAAAAATGTGGGAGAAACGTCTTGGTGGTAGACTCCCCATTGGCATATGGTGGCATCCTGGGAAGACCATTCCTCTAGGCACTAAAAACTTGGATGAGCTTCAACAACTCATTCTTCAACTACTCTACATTACCACGCTACTACCTCGAGGGAGCATGCCATGGCTCTCCCTGGGACCTAATAGTTGGAATCAGTCAAAGTCATGATCAAAGAGTTGTGAACTCTAGAAATTTTTCTGGACCTACACTAAGGGTTGATGCTCTAGTCTCCATGAGTACTGAGGCATTGCTACTACGATCATGTTGTCTAAACTGCCAAAGAATTCTTCTAAGGTTCAGGTCAATTCCTAAGAAGATTGAGGTTACTGATTGGAGGTGTGCTCTCCTAAGGTAATTATTTTGTTAAAATATTGTTGTGGCCAGTTCCTCAAAAAACACCATGGAAGATGTTCCTGATTCCATATTTCCAAAGGTCACTATGCTCAACCTGTCCAAGTTCTGACAGCTAAGCTAAATGTGCTTCCCAAGCTCCAAATGATGATCTTCTAAGGATGTAACATCCCAAGTATTTTCCTAAGGATGTTGAAGTCAGCTAAGGCCTCCCAAGGTCACTTAAGAGCCAAGAGTGTCGTACCAGAGTACTAAGGGATGGTCTCACTTCCATGTTCCAAGGGAAAAAAAAATTTGCCAAGTCAACTACTAGCACAAACTTTGTTTCGCATTCACAAGCAAAGAAATAGAAAATTTTCTACCAAGACCAATGTAGAGTAATACAGAAGAATAGAGTAAAAGTTGACATTTTATTGAAGTCATTCTCCCAAGAGCAACTATAAACTAAAGGCCTAGTCATAACACTTGCCAGGCACTATTAAAATAGTAAAGTAAAGCAACAAGAAAAAGAGTTACCTAAGTCTACTACTGACAACTAGTATTCTTAGACAGTATAGAGATCGATGTCGCCTATACTATCTTCTGAGTCTTGGTTAAGTCATGAATATGAGCCCTATCCCTTGCTCTTGTTGGACCTGGGCTATCTCCTTACCTAAAGATGCACTTGCCTTAGAGTTAGAGTTGTTAAAGTACTCACCATACTCAGCTACAACCTTGTTGAAGTTTGGAACCTTACGGCAAAGTAGGCGCTTGTCGCGGTAGACAATCTTGAACCTCCTATTGCTTGATTCAAAGCCATAAGCTCAAGCAACTCTAGTGTCTACTTTGAATTCTTCAGAGTCCAAGTACTCATCAATAGCTTTGGAACATGTAGCTTTTGCCTTAGTAGTCAGTCTCTGGATCACTTCTATAAGTATCACCTTAGAGTGGCTTGAAGTTGGCTCCTTTCTGAGCTTGGAGTTGTTGGTCCCACTAGTTGCTAGGGCATCAAACAACCCCTGCAAAATTAGAGCATGTTCAGCCAAAGCTTTAAGCAACTCCCTATTCTCTTCCTGAGTAAGAACAAGTGAGGCTCGAGCCTAATATCTCTCGAGCCTCACTACCCTGACAGCTCCTGTTAAAGGATTCAATTGAACCCTAGTTGCTTGCTTGTAGTTGTCTATGGTAGCCTTAAGCTTCAAAAATTCCTCAAACCAACAAGGGAGGTCTTCATTAGTACCACCAGTAGGATCCTCTTGAGCCTCTGTAGTGATCATGTAGCATGGAGGACTGTAGTGTAGAGCCTCCTCCTCCATCACAAAGTCCTTAACCAAAGAAATTTGGGTAGAGTAGTGAGCTTAAACTCTTGTGGCCTCCTTGGCCTGAGAGGTGGATTCTTGGAGAGCCCTCTTTGTCCCAAGAATGCCTCCTTTTTTCTTCAAGTTTTGGTCTCCTAAGTTCCTTGTAAGGAATTGGAAGGCGTTGGTGGAGTTACCCTTTTGGGCTACCATATGATAGAATCTGATAACTGAAAAACAAAAAAGAACAGTGAAGAATAAGATTAAGTGGAGTCTAGACTAAAGAATTATTCAATACTCACATGGAATAGGGTCGTTGATACGCATCTACAATACGCAATTATTGTATGACTATTTGTGATTAAAATAAGAATTTAGGACCTAATTATGTTCATTTTATTGAATTATCTCACAACTATTATTTTTGGAGCTACAGGGTATGTTTTAATGGATTTCAGGTATTTGAGCTTAAATGACAAATATGCACGTCATGCAAAACAAAACGTGTGGTGCAAGGCAAAAAAATTGGCACATAAGCACTCACGCCCCAGCTCAAGCTTATTGGCATCGTGGCTTAACCCTCTTAGATCAAATTGTACAAATGTGGAACATCAGCTTGAGCTGAGACGATGGGTACATGGCACTGTAGTGGTGAGTATGTTGAGCCGCGCCCAACGCATAATCTATGCAAATTCAAGACCTATTTTTTACCATCTCTATTGGACCCAAACTCTAATGTGATTAGGAATTGTGTGTGTCTATAAATACAATGTAGAGTCCTAAACCTAAAAAAAAAAACAAAAAACCAATTTTGTGTAGTCATAGAGACTTAATCATAGAATTAGAATTGTAATCAATCTTCAAGAACCAAATTTCAGTAGACTTTTGAGAGAAAAAATTGAAAAATCATTGGAGCATCAAAGCAAGGATTTGAAGATTAGAGAGTAGGGTGATAATCTTCAAAAGATTGAGTTTGTAATTCTTTTTCTATCTTATACATTTTGTATGATTTCTTCGATTATAATTTTGAATTTTCTGAACATTATAAGTACCTAAGTTTTATTTATCTAGGGTCTCATGAACCCAATTTTCTAACATGTGATTACCAAAATTATCTCCCCTCTTGTAATTGCAATTTACAATTATATTATTTAATTTGAATGAATGGTTAATTAATTGTTTGATCGTCAATTAATCTGTAGAGGCATATAGGTATCTTTGAGAGAAGTATTTATATATTTGTCTTGATCAATTAGTATACATAGTTTTTAAGTTGAGAGATACGATTCGTATGTACTGTGATCATAATTGACATGCTTCATTAGTAGTGATTTAATCTAATTGGCACGAGACTTTGATTAGGTTAGGTTATTATATTGTATGTAGTTTACTTGAGAAATGAATGCATGCATAGTTTAGAGTCAATTGATTATATAATTTGTCGCTAATTATTTGGGGAGGAATTTAGCGATTCACATGCTTACGAGATTGGAGGATTAATAACTACCTAGATTATATATCTCATATATAGTTCTTCGCTGCATTTGGAGTTATTAAAGTTTAGTTCAGTTTAGTTATTTAATTTTAACTTTTATCTCTTGTAGTTCAAATAGTAGTGTTAATATTCGAATTTGTACTTTATTATTAATTATACTTTTACCTGTGGGTTTGACACTTATTTTTTAAATACTTATTACTTGTACACGTCTCGTATACTTGCAGTTTAGTGTGGTCAATCACTACTAAAAGTCTGGAGCTGAGAAAATGAGACCTGAAGACCCCGAAGAAAGATCTTCTCAAGTAGCACCAACCTCAAACTACAGTGTCTTGCCAGGGGCAAAACAAACAACTCTTCAATCACTTTCTTCTTGTCCTTGTCAGTGAGCTTCATATTCTTCTAATGTACTACACAAAGAAGTGTCCAGAGAAAAGTTAGTGAGAGAAGCCAATAAGAAAAAATGCAAGGTAAACTCCAATGGATAGGTCATGCATGTGTGAGATGTTCACCCCCAGGAAAAAATTTAGTGGGTGTAGGGCCTAAGTCGGGACAAGTTAC
The DNA here is from genome assembly GCA_029378325.1 of Elaeagnus macrophylla. NCBI lineage: Eukaryota > Viridiplantae > Streptophyta > Magnoliopsida > Rosales > Elaeagnaceae > Elaeagnus > Elaeagnus macrophylla. Next base: position 5,590,018 of record CM055651.1, read on the forward strand.
ATTATAGGCCTCAATAGCTATGAACCATAAGTTCCTCCAACCCTTGTTGGACTTAGGCAACTCCATAATCAACTTGTTGTTACCAAAAGGTTTAAGGCTAAACTAGCTTCCACCCATTGCTTGTGGACTGTAAAGGGATCTAAACTCAGCAAGGCTCATCTCTCTACCACTCTCCTTCCAAAGCATATAACAAGAGAAGAGTACCTTCCAAGGATTTTGGATTAATTGCCTAGGAGGTGCGCCAATCCTACAAAGGAATCCCGCACCAGCGGCGAGAACGAGAGTCAAAGATCGACAAACAATTGTTCTCCAAAAATAGTGACCCCTCCGTGAGGGGATTGACTAGGGACAATACCATCACTAGGAGGTATAATATTGATGGAGTTAGGAATCTCAAACATCTCCCTCATCCTATCCATAGAAAGGTGGGTAGTGAAGAGTACCAGAGAATCCACTTTGTAACCTAGGTTAAATGTCTGGTCATCGATTGGATCTCCACCAAAAAATCCCTACTAGAAGAATTTTGTCCAAAAATGGAGCCAAGAGCCTCAACCGAAGCGGCACGGTCAAAATGGGGTGAAAAATCAAATAAGGGACCTAGATCGGCACCAAAATAATCAAAGGCACTGGGTGGTAGTCGTCGACCTATCAGAAGGTCAATCGGCCAGTTGGCTGTTTGATTGATCGGCTCCTCCTCTCGTTGGCTCTAGCTCTATGTTCGAACGTCGCCTGTCTGGTTCTGTCAAAATCTGACTATGGGACCCCCCATTTTTGACCTCAATGTTGCATACCGCTTCCACTTGGGTTCCTATTCCAGCTTCCACCTAGGTTTTCATTCCTGCTTCAAATATTTTTAGCATACCAGTCAGCCATGCTAATTTTGCTCCAATGCTAGGATTTTTTGCTATGAGTGTGTGCTTTCTCTCTAGTCATGGGATCTTGGGATCAATAGAAAATTCCTAAGGAACAATAACCTCCTACCCAAACTTTTAAAAAAAACAAAAAAAGTTGTTGCAAACTCTCTAGAAAATTTCTTAATCTACCAAGTAGATCAAAGTGAAGGAAAAGTAAACATTTTCTAAAGGTCTATGTTATTCATCCCAATTCCTAAAGTCCATGCATGTTCTAAGAAAACTGAAAAGAAAAAGGGGAAAAAAGTTGAAGTTCAATCCACTTACCTTGCTAGAGTGGAGTCAACTGTTATTCTTAAAATCCACCTTCTCCCAAAGACTTAGTGTCTTGAATTCTTAGTGAAGTAGTTTGAGAGAGGTTAAGTCTTTATATAAGTTGGAAAGCCAAATCTCAACCACCTATCAGATAAGGATCCCAGGAGTCAGATAAGGAAAAGATTTTGGAGAATTATGCTTAAAGTCTAACACTTTTGAGAAGTCAAACTCATGCTAGCACAGTTGATTGTTTTTCAAAAAGTTTGACCTATTGTAACTTTTTAACTAGCACTCGGATTGCAACCTGAACATAAGTGTTGGAAAGCTTATGACCATAAGAATGTGATGGCATAAAGATCCTTGGGATCCCAACTACTCGTTTTAGTCAAGACTTCCTAAGGCCAACTATAGCTGAGCCACGATACCCTAGGAGATATTTTAGAAGTGGCCTAGGGGGCTTGTGTTGGGTAGAAATTAAATCAAGTATGAGAACTTGTTTTTAGTGGTCTGCCAGAGGCCTCACAGGTGGCTCACCGAGGTTGTCAGCAAAGGGTCTACAGTGTGCACAAGGTGGATCTGTAGCTCGTTAGACCTCGCTGATATCTCACGGGAGGTTTGCTGGGGTGATTAGTGATGCCTTATAGAGGTGCGTAGCAAGGTATCGGCTTGGGGTGGGAGAGGGTCCAAAAAGCTAAAAAATCAACTATAAATACCCATTCCTCTCTTATTTAATACACATTTCTACACACTTTCTTATCCTCTCTCTCACCTCTTCCACATATATTTCTTACACTGCATATGTTGCGTATTTTTCAAACAAGTGAAAAATATTTTTGGTGTATTTGAAAATCATTTTATAATTTTCTTATCACTAATACGTTGAGTGTGGTTCAATATTGATGATTAAGAGGTGATACAATTTTTTATAAAATATTTTCAAAAGGAGATTTTGTAGTCACTATACATCGAGTATTTTTCTGTATTAAGCTAAGAGGAAGTAGTGAAGATTGTTAAATCTTATTCTCTAATGGAGTTACCGTAATAACAATACATTGAGTGTATTTCTATATTGTTATTACGAGGTGGTGTTTTGTTTTCGTGTCAATAATATGTTGAGTGGTTTTTCTTATTATTGATATGAGGTGGTGATGAAGGTTGTTAAAATTATTTTATCAAATAGAGTTTTCATAATAACAATACATTGAGTATTTTTCTATATTGTTATTAAGAGGTGGAGTTTTTGTGTCAACAATACGTCGAGTATGTTTTCGTATTGTTGATACGAGATGTTTATTCTAAAATTGTATTTTGGGTAAAATTGCATTACTGATTAAAGGTAGTTGTATCACATTGCGTGGTGGTATGGCTCTAGAGGTGAGATGGATCTAATAAGGATCAAAGTAGTTTGGTGATAGCAGCCTAGGCAGTTAGGACAAGTGGTCCCTAACTGATAGAGATATTTGGCGTCTTAGCTTATCGAGTCTGCATTAATTGTTTATTTTCTTTTAGTGAATTTGGCTTCTGAGTGGTTGCCTTAAGAAAACCGGAATGTTACCACTTAAGATTGGAGCCTAAGTGGGTTTACAACGGTATATTGTTGTGTTTGATTGATCTATTGTCTGAGTTAGTACAATCAACATATCCTCGATATGTGCCAATATATTGGACATATGGTGATTAGAAAGCATTTACAGCTTTATCTAATTGTCTGATATCTATCTTGTTTGTTTATCTGCAAATTACTTATTATTTTTTATTTGTTATTTGCTTTCCACTACTTGTATGAGAGATGTGAGTCCTTGGGTATACGTATACCTAGACTTGATTGTTCACTGAGTTAGGACTATCTCAAAAATTATAATTCCTCTAAATTTGTAAGTAAAGAAGCCCAAGAGCGGTATAAGGGTGCTGCTAAAAGAAATAATTACCCTGGAATTACTATTATAATTCATACTTTGGGTTGGCAACAATTTGTACAAGCACCCGATGCAAGTGTTAGTTCATTAGGCCAACAATTCTCCATGAATATCCCAAAAGCCTAGGATGGTATGGTTTGGGTTAGAGAAGTTGAGTTCCCTTCAATAGGTCAATCATAAATGCTTATTACAAACTGAGAACATTGAACATAGTGAATATGAAGAATACATGATGCATGTAGACCTTGAGGAAATAAAGGATACCCTCATGAATTGAAATGTGGAATGGGAGTTATTGGGGGAAAGAGTAAACACGTTCCAAGGAAAATACTTAAGACCCCGTCTACCATATCTAGCAATACTTTGTCTGCTCCAAGTTAATATCAACCCTACATTACACTTATGTGAATAGAGAGAGAGGCATCCTAGAATATGCTATAAAAATTTGTAAGTCAAAATATATCGGATTGATTATACACCAAAGGATGGTGTACTCTACTAATCACCATAAGGTGAGTTACTTCTTCCCATAGCTTATAATTGCTTTATGTGTTAATGTCAGGACTTGCCCCAGCTCAACACTAAAGCATGTGACATGTCCTGAAGGAACATAATAACTAGCATTTTGAATCAACCTTTGTTTAACTTGAAATTTTTGTGTAAAAAATTTATAAAAATTGGGCAAAGTTTCTCATAATTATTGAACTATCTTCCTTGAGATAAATGACCACAATTCTAAAGGATAAATATTTTCACAATCCAGCAAACTTCGTATAACTTTATATATCCAGAAAGTGGCTCATAACCAAATATAACTACATACTATACAACACAAGAGACTTCTTGCCTTTGTCACTAGAAAACACTATACAAGGTATAAAGAAGATGAAAGCAACAACCTAAACTGCACAACAAAAGATGGATCCTAAGCCTCCAAACTGAAGTGATGTGGCCTCAAAACCTGTTACCTGGAGGAGGAAAATAAATATAAAGGGTGAGCTTGAAAAGCTCAATGAGTGCATAAGTTTTATAAAATAGCATAGCAATCACGTAAACTGTGTATAAACTGTCCATGAATGATCATGAAATGAATGCTGATAATATAATAACCTATGTATAGTCTTTATAGTAAAATAATGAACTCATACATGTATAACTTGGGTTTCATGAAATAATCATAATTTAATACCTGTGAAACTATGAATGACATGCTCATGACTTATAATGAAATAATATTTTGATAAATATTTATATGTCCATGATCTTTAGAATATAAAATGTTATAATCAATATGTAAATAAAATATAGAACCATGAGAACAATATTTTTATTACTAAGAGAACTTAGGGATCTAATCTTATATGGAGGAGACATTTAGCACTAGTACTAGCTCTCAACTATACACATGGGATATTTAGTCACTCATGGAGGAGACGTTTAGTACTAGCGCTAGCTCTCAACTACACATGTAGGGAACTTGCTTGATACAACCATTAAAATGGTTCAGTTGGCTCTGCTGATACATAAGTCATATGCATACTGACTTAACTGAACTTGTCATCATACTGAACTTATAACTTGATACTGAACTTGTAATATCATACTGAGTTGCTAGGCATCATAGTAAGCTGAACTAGACAAAATCTTTTGGTCATGATGTCTTACCAATTTATTGCATATATGAATGCTAAGTAGAGCCAATTATCATGAATACATAAGGGAAAGTACTCTGGCAGCTGTAAAAGATTTACTAAACTTGCAAGCTGATATAAAAACTAGTATATATAATCTTAATTTTCTTGAAACTTAGCTAACATATATTTGACTGATTCTAATAATGAAAATAAGATATATTCTCATGGTGTACAACTTCTTAAAGTGCATTAAAATTTATCAATGTTTTTTCTAATACTAGTTAACATGAATGCACTTTTTATAAATATGCAACTTGTACAAATTGGATTACTTGAACATGAATGTAGCTTAACACATTGTTATCAATGCTTTAGAAAGATTTTAAGTATCTATGCACAATACTATGTCACTAATGATTTGCTACGTGTACTGTAGGTCTGTTTGCTCGAATCTTCCTAAAGAACTATACTTGTGTTAGAACATTAGTAACGACATAGCTTTCTTATTTAGTGCAAACAAAAAGGCACCTTAACATCTCCAAAACAAGTGTTGCTAAAAGTTGATTGTCGCATTTAAGTAGTTTTAGGGTACTATTAAACCTACCTTTGTACATTTACATATAACTTTTTGTATAAATGTCTAAATTCATTTATGTAAAAACATACAAAAAAATAGACATTTCAAAATTTAAAATCAGATATTATACACTCAAATATCATATATAAAACCCTTTCAAATCCATAGAAAATTAATTATTTCAAAACAATTTTTCTCAGCACAATTGCAGCAGAACGTACCTTTAGTTAATTTGCTATAAATTTGTCTAGAAAACTAGAAATAACACACCATAAAGTTCATATTAAACTAGATATCTTAAGTTTTAAAACAAAATATAAAATGTCCAATTCCAATCAGTAAAACTATTTCAAATAACAAAAATTTGATTGGTTTTCAAACAGTTTTTCCAGCACTCCTTTCACTTGACATATCATTGGTTAAACAGGCATAACTTTGTCTAGAAATATCAAAATAACAAACCGTAAAATGTTTCAAATACTAGACATGTCAAGATTTAAAACAAAATATAATTTACTCAAATAAAAATTGTATAACTATTTCAAATACTAAAAATAATGAGGGTTCTTGCAATTTAACTTTCATAAAATAACCTTCATTTAAATAGGTATAACTTTACGTAGAAAACTTCAAATTATAAATCGTAAAATTTTTGATAAACTAGAAAACCATAGATTTTCAGAAATATAATTTTGAAACCCTAAATCTTTGTGAAAATTTCTTGATTTTCATTTAAATTTTTGAAAAAGAACAGTTTTATATGTAGTTCACAACATCACAAATGTTCTTGGATTATTTTTGTGAACTGCATCCATGGCTATTTTATTTGTGTTAGAGAAAGTGTTATTTAAATATAACATAAAATTATAATTAAGAGGAAGGAAAGGAGGAAATTAAGTTTTGAATACATACTAAAATGTCATGAGAGATTGTTTGATTTATAAAATTGCACCTAGTAAGGAAATCCTACTTCAAAATTTCATAGTTTTCTTAAGAAGTGAGAAGAAGAAAATGAAAACTTATCGGCCCAAATCTCACGGATGGTTGCTTTCTACGTGAGGATATGCACAAACCAATTTTATTTCGTGGGAGGACAAATGTCCTCAAGCAGCTACTCATCCACATTTTTTTAAGACATGTGTCGCTAAGAGGAGAAAAGGAGGAAGTTGCTGATGAGAAATCATTTTTAAGGTAAAAAGACTTAAATACCCTTGTCCCATAACAAGAAAAGTTTTAAGAGTTAGGGGCATTTTGTTAACTTTGCTCAAAATTTACAAAATTTAATTTAAACACTTTTTAATTATTAAAACATCTTCACTTCTCAAATTTAGCTCATAAATTTCATTTTTTAAATATTGAGGTTAAGATCATAATAATTTTGAAAATATAAGTTTAACTAAAATTTTAGTTTGTATAGAAATGGGGTGCTACAGTTAAAAGTGGAGTACAATACAATACAATATAGGTGATGTGCTATTACAGCCTGCAGATCCCTTCACCTATCCTTGCATGAAGCATCTCACTAGTAGGAACAAATGAGGACAAGGCAATAGAAAGGCCAATGCTACCTCTTGGACCACTACCAAAGATAGAATTGGTAACTTTGAAGAATGGATGATGAAAATGGGAGAATAGTAGTGCAAACAGCAAGCTTGGTTTTTGTGAACAAATGAAATGATCACACCAATACCAAGAGTTGCTCCACAAAGTGTAAGATTTCAACTCACAGAAGGTGGAGTAAACCCTAACCACTTTAGTAGAGCACCAAACTACCCAGAGCATGACATTGTATTTGTGCCACCTCAAAAGAGGAAGAGCAACAAGACGACATGGAGAATTGAGCCTCCTTTTGTTTCTTTTCATGCATTTTATGTTTGTTTTCATTTTATTATTTTCATTTTTTATTTTTATTTTGTTTATTTTTGTTTTTATTTTTATTTGGGTATGAACTTAAATAATTGACCCTGCTTATAGTGGTTTATTGTTTTAATTTTCTTGTTATGAACCCTAATTCTACTTTGAGATGTGATGCACCTTTGGAAGTTTCACTTAACATGCCATATGAGAGCTAAATGCTTATAACTGGAGAAAGGCAAGGAAGTGGTGAGACGGAGCTTAATTGAATATGCACACATAATGTTCTTCAAAAGGGTGGTAACTTCTTACTCTATGATGCGAACCCCGCAACACGATTCCTACGACCCACTAGCAACGAAGACTAGAGAACCACAAGATAATGGTTTAAGACCCAACAACAAATTTTTGGCTGCAAGAAACTCACCTCAACACATGGATATTACTCACCACGCACCAAGAAGAGTAGAAATGCCACAAAGGGATGCAAGTCCTTTAATAAGTTTGGGTTGCAATGAAGCAAAGAGCTCTTGGGCTCTCAAATTTGTTTGAAGAAACAAAATTCTCATTAATTGAACAAAAGTTGCCTTTTGGGCTGTTACAACTTGTCTTTTATAGAGTACAAACAAAACCTAAAGAAAAGAAAGCATCTTAGCCATTGGATTTGATCCAATGGTCCTAATTACAAAAATTACATCTGTGCCGCGGCGGGTAAAACATTCATACCGCAGCGAGGAGGCTCGGGATACAACATTTAAAATAGGCGGGCCACGGCGGAGTAAAATCCATGTTGCGGCGAGCATCCTTGACATCTAACTCGAGAGGCTTGTGCCGCGACGCACCAAAACCATGCCACAACGCGCACACTCGCCCATCTCTGGGAGCACATCTGCCCACACTTGCGCGCGCTTGTCGAGTTGCCATGCCAAAACAGAACCCTTTGGGCCGCGGCACCACAAATGCTTGCCGCGGCGCGCATGCCTCGCCAAAATCCTACCCAAAACAGAGGACCACTCGCTGCGGCGGCTATAAATCCATGCTGCGGCGCAGATCTTCTTCTTCCAATTCTACCTCTATCACATTGCTTAGCCTCTCACAAGTTATGTGGTCATTCCTCATCATCCCTTGGCCTTGTATCAACTCTTGGACAAGTCCGTTCAAAGCTTCCTTGAGTTGTCTCGCCTTCGACCTCGTGATTGGCCCGTTCGGGATGCAAAGTGGTGGTAGCGCCAGCTGATTCATATCACTCTACCACTTGATTTCTTTTTGTTTTTATTTGGTACATTAAGGATAATGTAGAAATTAGGTTGGAGGTGAAAAATTATTCAATAAGCATGAATTAGAGTCAATTTTTAACTTTTTTGTAGTTTATTTTTAGCATTTTTACTTGATTTTTGTTAGGATAGTGTTTAATTTGCTCAAACCAATTCGAGAATCTATGATAATAACATAATTGCAATGGCAGTGATATGTGAAAAATATTGATTTTTGCTTAAAGTAAAAAGACATAAGAATGTTAGGTTCATCTAATTTGAGGCTCTTGTATTTTGTGGTAGTTTGTGTGGTTAGTTTCAATATTTTGAATTGTTGCAATGTATGTATATTCATGTTCATATTAGAAATCTCAACAAGCCCTAGAAATTATTTAAAAATCTATTGAGGCAAAATAATAGAATAACATATTACCTAGAAAATGATTTAGGTCATTTTTGGACCTTTTGACTTTTCAAACCTTCTTATACAATATTATCCATAGTCACCCTTTTCAGCTTAATTATGATATAATTTGTCCTTAGAACTTTTCTTTCTTAAAGCTTATCATAACCCATCTTTATGAGCCAAAAATACATGTTATCTAACCCTTAATGATAAGAGTACTCAATGTAACACAAGCTTATTAAGGGCATTCAAATACAAGGAGAGTTAAGTATCTCTTACCTTTTATTTAAAAAAAAAAAAAAAAGACATGCATAAATAGAATTGTATGCATTTATGCATAGCAAAAAAAAATCTAATAAACGAGAGATACAAAGGAAGAAAGAGAATGGAATTCATAGGTTAAAAAAAAATGAAATATGAGACCTAGAAGGGAGGAGGAGAGAAATAACTGGTTGAAAAGATTGGGTAAGCTTGTGAACTATTAAAGAACTTTAAGTAGTTGTATTACTCTAAAAATGTTAAGTACTCTTACCTTTTTGAGAATAATCTTCTCGTCCTTTCGTAACCTCACATCTTAGCCTAACATTATAAACTTAATAAAGTCCTATTAATTCAAGGTAATTTGTGATTTCTATATTAGTGGAGATGAATTTAAAAAGTGAGCCTATGGGGTTTGTGATTGAAGTCTTCATTCATATTTCAATTGCACCATCATGATATTGTAAATATAATCAATGAATGTCATACATGGCACAATCTGGTACTGCAACTAACTGGTTTGTGGTTTGTTGTTTGTTCAATAGCCAGTTATGAAAATGAATTTGTGTTTGGACTGTTTTTGAACTGTGTTAGTTTTCAACTATTTCGTATGTCATATGCAATGGCAATTTTTGAGACATATGCATGAATTGATTTGAGTATGTTTAGAGTCATTCTTAGCTTTAGTTTATTAGAATATTTGTGGGTATCATCACTTGGAGACCCTCATGAGCCTATAACTCGTTCACTAATGTCACTTAAAGATTTAAAGGCTTATTACATATGCTAAATGCAACCGTGAGAATCTAAAAAAGTAATAGGTTGGTATAGGTTATTTTATTTATTTTTCTTTTAAATTTTTGGATGGATTTACTTGTTGAAACTGGCAATAAGCTGATTGGAGGGTCGTGATGAGTCCTTAAAAAATACTAATATTTCGTGATTTAATGCACTCAATGGTTACAAATAGATTTAATTACAATACTTTTATTTAATTATTTACATAAATCTATCAATTCAGAATCACAAGTATGTTTTTGTATATTTTAGGTATTTTTAGCTTCAAAAGAGATAAATAATATAAATACGCAAAGGTGAGATATTTAGAATACTCAAATAGCAACTAGAAGCAAAATAGACGAAGGCATGTAAGCCTTACATCATAAACCAACTACTTTATAAGGATTACATATAAAGACATGAAAAACAATGCGTGCTGCAGGAAGTTGCTCTCGGGTTCTTATATTGGAAGTGAAAATCAGGTTGTGCAGTGGAAGAAGAATTCTTGTACTGGATTTGCAAGTAGTGTACTGCTGCGCGCGTACAAATTTGAAAAGTTTGAATTCTTTACACTTCTACCTATAAAAGCCCCATTAGGTTTCCAACTTCCATATATGATTTATTACGAGACTTAAGCAGGTTTTTGGAGCTTTTTCATATTTTAAGAGGCAAGAGAATCACGTCTAAGAATACAAGAAGCCATTGAAGATCTAGTATCAAGCTTTTGGTGAAGGAAACATCATCTAAGTTAATTGTGGTATCTAAGATCTAGGAGTCTTATTGTTATTAGATCTTTCTTCTTCTTCTTCTTCTCTCTTTAGAATATATGTTACATTATATTTATCTATAAATATTAATCTAAACATGTGTGACTAACTTTATCTTAGATATTTAGCTTTTGTTGCCGTATTTGTTTAGATTTATTTTGGTAAATGTTTTAATTGCAAAAATAAATAAAAATTATTTCTTGATTAAGAGTTTGCTTAAATATCTATTTCTTGAATGTTATAGGAGAATTTAATAGTTATAATTAAGTTGAAAAATCTGAGAATTTAGTTTTAGGAACATCATATTGACTTTATTTTAAAAAAATTAATCAAAACTTAAATTGATGACTTAGTCATAGCATTGATTTGTTTGACATAATTTTCCTTGTTCATAATTTAATTAATTAGTTGATACACCTAATTTATAGAATATTGATTAGTTAATCACCAAAGAGAATTACCCAATCTGTATGAATTTTTGTAAACAAAAAGAAAGCCGACAATCTTGATTTATGTGATCGTTCATGTTAGTTCACCATAAATTTCGATGCAAGCATGGTCAACTAGCTAAATGTCCATAAATTCTCCATTGATTATTTATAATCTCTTTAAATTAGTTTAATGTTGAACATTGTTTTCCTTCGTTCTCTTGCCATCATTGATTTTTTTGCCAATTTAATTTACAGTTGTTACTAGTTTTTATGATTTTTGAAAACCTAAAAAGGTTGTTTAAGACCACTGCAAAATCCTTGAGAGACCAATCTCGAGAGCTCATTTATTACTTATTTCTTATTATAGTGATTCGTACACTAGCGAATACTAAAATTTACACATCAAAGAGCTTAGATAAAGCTGTCTCTCGCACAAGCATGCTCAATTTTAGGCACTCCAAATGAACAATTGCAACAAGTGATCAACTCGAGGAGATGGACCAAGGCCTCATTGTCTTCTAATTTTGGCTTGCTCTACTTGGAATTATGGGTGTCTTAAGTCTTGACCAAGGGATAGTCTTTTCCTAATACGTAGTCAGAATCAAAAGACACACTAGACTTATTTTGTCCTTTAATAACTTGAAACTCGTTTGCTCCAATTGTGTAATCTAAATTTATTACCCTTTCCTCCTTTTCCTCAACTACTTAGGTGTTCAAAAATAGTAATGGAAGGCAAATTGGTCTTCACATAATGTTTTAGAAGCAAACCTTTTATCGTATTAGCATCCCTGTTAAGGTATCTAGTTGTCTTTGTTCGAATAACATGTATCTTGGTTTAAAATCTTTCCAACATGTTTGAAGAACATACTAATAGTCTCAAACATCTTCAACTCAATTCCTTGGAGTTTGAAAACAAAAGGCTATGTGCTCACATTAACAATCTCGTTTACCATTCCCATTCTAACTTAACAACCTTATTTACCATTCCCATTCTAATAGTCTATCCCTAGTTCTTCTTCACTTGCTACACGTGATGTGAGCCAGTCACTTTGGCAAATGACTTCTTTTTCCAACTATGTGATTCATTGGGCCCATTTCTATCACAAGCACTATAAAAGAGGATTTCATATGGTTTGGGCATTTTACAAGACATGGAAGATGAAATTAAAAAGGGTGAAACCTCCTCTCTACTTTGATCAATACATTGCGCAAAGAACGAGCTTTACCAATTGATTGGTTCCGAGAAAGGGGATTTTGAACCAAATTGTGCTAGCAGAAGATCAAAGCTTATTTGATCGAGAAAGCCAACCTGTTGCTTCTCGTTATTTTCTATTTTTAATTTCTTACTCCAATTGCTTTGTAATTTTTCCCTTGAAATTATAAATATCTTTGTTGTAATGATTTGTTCTCCAAGCAATACCAATGTGGGGTCTCGTGTATCTTTATCTACTACTTTCAATGTCTTTCTAGCTCGATAAAAGATGCTTGAACACAATTGTCTTGTTACAATTAAAGTTATATACATAACCTTACACTCTTACTCCCAAATAACTCATTAACAAAATATGATCGCTTCCAATTTGTCCCTCGAGGTCTATAATCTAATCTTCTTGAATATTTCCATACTCGACTTATTGTTCTTTTGTTCACCATTTTATATTTCAATGTGTTTGTTGAGAAAAAGTGTAAGTGCAAATCACTTTACTCTGTTAATCCAAGTTAGTAAGATGTTACCAAACTAATATTTTGTAGCCTAAAATGGGCGTCAAATGTTTGTTTGGATAACCAAAATAAAGAGAAAAGCAATTAATGAGTGAATGATGAATGACAATCTTGTAGATAGCACCCCCTCTTTTGTATATATATGGGGTAAATATAGTACACAAGTCATTACATTATTGGTTACAAGGAAGCATAGCAAAAAGTAAAAGTACTTGCATCCATATGACTACTTGTCACCAAATTGGATCGTATCCTCTGCACACCGACCTACAATAGTAGGTATCAGGCTAATGTTCAAACACATATCTAAGGAGCAGTGTCCTAAAGTCACCTCAAGAGTAAAGGATATAAGACTAGTGCCATATCAATCAGCAATTAACAGTCTAATCTATGCCATGTTGTATACCAAGCTTGACATTTGTTATGTAATTGACATAGTCGGTCAAATCTAGGATAAGAGCACTACATTATGGTCAAATGCGTACTCAATTATCTTCAAAAAATGAGAAATTATATGTTAATTTATTCTGGTGGTGATTTAATCCCCATAGGATACACAAACTCTAACTTTCAAGCAGGTATGGGTTCAAGTGAATCTACATCTGGGTCAGTGTACACTCTTGATAATGGAGCTATTGTGTGAAGAAGCATAAAGCAAGGGTGCATAGTCGATTCTACCATGGAAGCCGAATATGTAGTTTTCTTATGAAGCGGCAAAGGAAGGCATTTGGCTCCGTAAGTTCTTAAACGATTAGGAATTTGTTCCAAACATGGATAAGCCACTAACACTTCATTGCAATAATAATGGAGTGGCTGATTTCAAAGAACCTAGAAGCCACAAGAAAGGAAAGCATATAGGAAGCAAGTAACATTTGATCTAGAAGATAGCACATCATGGAGATGTAGCTATTTTAAAGATTGCTTCGAGGATAACCCTACTAACCCATTTTCAAAGATGTTGCTTGCTAAAATCATTAAGGGTCATCTAGAAGGGATGGCTTTGAGAGACGTGTCTCATTTACTATTGGGCTAGTAGAAGATTGGTAGTATAGGAACCCTTAAATGCAATTAGTGTATATTTTAAATTGTGATGTCAAGTGTTATTAAATTTTTTTTTTCCTTTTTTTGTCTTTTGTGTGCTTTGGACTAGTGTGGTTGCTGTGAAGGTTGGTTTGTAATCAATGAATGTTTTTTTTTTCCATAGCAAATGCTTTGCCTAATAAGTTCACTATTAGGTTGCATTATAATGGAAAATTTCATGACATTAGGGGTTGTCGTTACTATGTTGGGGTTGTGTCTTATTTGGGTTGGTGCAACAAGGATAAATTTTTTTATTGAGACATGGTGTGGCGGACAAGCCTGGGTATTCAGGCAAAGTGTTAAATTTCTACTATATAATACCTAGAATTATAAGTGTTAAAGGTATAAGGCTTGTGATAAAGGATTCAAATGTAAGGGATATGTGCTTAACACTTCTCAATGATAAGAAGAGGGAAATATATGTTTTTGTTGAAGTAGTAGTTGAGCCTTTACAAGTTATTTACCCTAACAAACATGCAAATGAAATTGGAACTTCAAAAGGAGGTCCTATACAACCTAAAGTTACAAGTACTTAATCTATTGGAGGTGCTACTCAACATAAAGTTCATAACTTCCATTGCAACTAGAGTTGCTAGTGTACTAGTCCATTAAGATTGTCCCAAACCACATCCCATAAAAGTTCCTACACCACCTCATATGCCAATTACTACAACATATCTCATACCAGTTACAATACCACCACTAGCTCCCACACCAACAGTCCCTACATTAGCTCCTACATCAGCTACCATACCAATTACCACACTAGCCACACTAGCTACCAAACCAGATGAAGCAACACTTGAAGTGGCAACACATAATGAAGAAATTAAATTTCAAAATGAGTTTAATTATGATGGAGATGTCAAGGCAACTAATGATGTAACTCATGTATGGTTGGACAAGCAACATGCATCCCAATGGACCAAGTAACATTTTTTTACACAATGTAACTATGATATATAACTCAATAATTTGTGAGTCCTTCAGTTCAGCAATTATGGATGCTAAAGAACAGCCCATAATTATTATGCTTGAGATAATTAGAATAAAGTTAATGCATAGGTTGTCCATTAGAAGACTCAAAGTAGAACGATGGACTAATATTATCTCTCTTGGAATTTGTATTAAATTCTTCGATTCGACTTATTTTTCGTAATTATAGTGAATATTTAGTTGAATTATGGTCGATGAAAGTTTGAGATTATTATGGTTAGTTATTCTTTATACATTTTGATTACGAATTGTTAATTGACTATTTGTAACTAAATTTAACAATTTAGACCTATAAATTTAGAAACATCATCTATATCGAATTAAGCTGCTTTAAACAAGAAATTATATTAGAGTTATAGAGTTTTGTTCGATTTAAATGATGGTGTGTTTTTGTTATGAGTAATCAAATTGACTAAGTAATGATTGTCATCATTTAAATTTCTTAATTTTAGTGAAAATAAATAAAAACTCTTGACTTAGGAAAAATTGTCTAATTCATTTAACACTTAAAATATATGATTAGATAGCTAAACTCGATCATTTGGTTTCGTAGAATTTAGTACAACTTTATTACTTTTCATTTTTATAGTTTATTTAATTGATGGTTTCAAGCTCATTTCGTAACAAAATTGACTACATAGGACATAAATCAACCAAATTGTAGTATAAATTCAGATGACATCTAATTCAGTTTGCAATAAAATTAACCATAACAAATACATTGTCGGTAAATATCTCATTTTAATGAGACTATTTTTAAACTTTTGTATTCTTAAACATTTTCAAAATTTTGGCATTGTTAGAGCCTATTTTATATAAATTATGTCTAAATGACCTTGACATAATTTAATTAAAAATTTGTTATTTTTATAAAATTAATATAAATTTATTATTTTAACCGTTAATTGAAAAATTGTGTTAAATTTTATTATTTATTAATAATGTGGTTAAATTTCAGAAGATATTTATAGGAAAATAATTTAATTGAGATTACTAGAATTACAATCAAATTATACAGAATTAGACAAAATATAAATGATATCCTTTGCAATTTGATTATATGATCATTGGACTAATTTTCATTTGACAGTACTTTATGATACTAAAATTCAAAAAGCAAAGAGATACCTTTGGAACCCTAAGGCCTTCAGCCTTTCATGTACGCGATCTTCATCATAGCCACTCTTACTTCTGCGACAAACACAGAAAGAGGTTATGTGTTGTGATAATAAAACTAACATACTTCTTATACCTAATGTCTCACTGTCAGAAACCTTAATTCAGAAAAAGTCACTTATCTTCGGCAACTGAAAAAACTCCCACGACCATACTCTCTGTGGTCTGTTTCTTGTAATCACAAACCATGCCATGCTCGTCCCTGTTTAGGGGCTATATTAAAACCATGTCTTGCAGACCCACTCATTTTGCTCTACACAATACGCAAATGACCCTGAAGCCACAATCTTTATTGGGGGTTTCTATGAGAACCCATTACATCAATTCCCACAACCATGGTTTCGGAAGAGTCCGCTACGTGCCGCGTCACATTGGTGGTGGGGATGTCACGTGCCGGGCTTCTACATGGGCAGTTGAATTGGATAGGAGGAAGAGGCCGATGCAGAGGGTCAAACAGAGGAGTGTTGCTATGCCGTTTTGCAGCAGCAGAGTTTGAATTATGGGAGTTGCCTTTACCAGGAAGAGTTTTGCAGTAGTGAGGATTCGGACTTGGAATTTGGGTCTTCTAGACAGAAATTGGTTGGTTTCTGTTGTACCATCTAGTTGAAATGATTATGATTTGATTTTTTTTTTTTTTTTGGTGTTTTTGAGTTTAAATTCAGTTTATGATGGTTTGCAAATGCTGTTGGAGGTAATTTGGTTTGTCTTTTGAAGGCAAAAAAGTGCATTGTGAGAATAGATATAAGTTTGAAATACTAGGAACAATAAAATTATGTCTGGAAGTTGTCTGGGAAAAAAAAACTCTCTAGGGATGACTTCAAATTAAGTATAGGATGGGGAGATAGAAACAAAGCAGATGAAGATTCTGTAGGTCATTCCCGGGGCTGGTATATAAATTATCGTGTTTGACCTCTTTTCTCAATCATTATGAGAATAAAAAATCTATATGTTTCAAATGTAGCATGTTCACTACTTATGTGGTAGACTTTAACTAGATGAATCATATGGGAATTGTGTCTACTCATTTTGACTTTCATATAAGTTAACATGCTCGAACTTGAGATATATAGAGTTGCTATTTTGATAATTCAGTAGGATTTTTGTGAACCATGCCTTAAAGACTTGGTCATGTTTGGTTGGCAATAATGGAATAGTGATGGAATGGATCTTTCCTTTTTTTGGCTTTGGCTTGACAAGTAACACGGAATGGAAAGGATTCAATTCCATCTGGAGGCAAAAAGTCTTTTTATCCATGCTCCAGTGGAATCCATTGGACTGCAATGTTTTCTTTACTTATTTGTATTATTCTTCTTTTTTTCCACCAATTTTTCTTCATTTAGATCATAATGAAGTTTCTTTTCCAAATTTATTCATACTTTAAAATAATAGTTTTTCTTTTTCAATACTAGCATTTTTTATTTCACTTTCAAACCAAATAGTAATGGTAATAACCTTTCATTCAATTCAGTTTCATTGACATTACTATTACCATTATTTTCAATTCCACAAACCAAACTTGACCTAAGTTCAATGGTTTACTGATGCGAACCCCGCAACACGATTCCTATCGACCCAACTAGCTACGAGGCTAGAGAACCGAAAGAGAATGGTTCAAGACCCAACAACAATATTGGTAGGGATTTCTAAGCAAGAAACACAGATTTGGCTGCAGGAAAACTCACCTCCACACTTGGATATTACGCACCACGCACGGAGAAGAGGTTGAACGCCACAAAGGGATGCAAATCCTTTGATAAGTTCTTGGTTGCAATTGAGCAAAGAACTTTGGCTCTCAAATTTGTTTGAAGAAAACAAATAAATTTCATAAATGACAAAGTTGCCTTTTGGGCTGCTACAATTTGTCTTATATAGGGTACAAAACAGACCTAAAGAAAGAGAAAGCTTTACAGCCATTGGATTTGATCCAATGGTCCAAATTACATTTTTTTTAAACTGGCGCCGCGGCGGGGAAATACGTGTGCCGCGGCGAGGAGGCTCGGATTGCAAAAAGTAAAGTAGGCGGGCTGCGGCGGAGTAAATTTCATGCCGCGGCGAGGAAACTTGACATCAACCCGAGAGGTCTGGGCCGCGGCGCACAAAACCCATGCCGCGACGCGCACACTCGTCCAGCCCTGTGTGCACATCTGCCCACATCCGCGCGCGCGCTTGTCCAGTCCCTACGCCAAAACAGAACCTTCTGGGCCGCGGCGCAACAATCCCATGCCGCGGTGCGCATGCCTCGCCAAAAATCTTCCCAAAACAGAGGACCTCTCGCCTCGGTGCCACTAATCCATGCCGCGGCGCAGAACCTTTTCTTCCAATTCTGCCTCTATCACATTGCTTGGCCTCTCACAAGCTATGTGCTCATCCCTCATCATCCCTTGGCCTTGTAATAGCTCTTGGACAAGTCCGCTCAAGGCTTCCTTGAGTTGCCTCGCCTTTGACCTCGTGATTGGCCCGCTCGGGATGCGAAGTGGTGGTAGCGCCAAGTGATTCGTATCATTTACTTTCTTGCCCTGTACCACAGAATGTCAATGAGTGTATTTGCTATATTTTGGAATCTGACCTTTGTATGAATTTTAATTTTTTTTGGTTGAGTTTTCTTTATTGTTGTTGTTAGTTCACTAATTTGATTGGATTGTTGGAGTTTAGGATATAATTGTCATGTTTAGTAATATGCAAATATGTATTTTTTCTTGTCAAAAGAGAGATTTCATCAAAGAAAAGATAAAAAAATTAAAAAAATTAAAAAAATACAAAACAATAATAGAAAACGCCCTCTTGGACTCCTAGCTTTGAGAAAAAGAACCAACATCAACCTGAGACGTAAGGCTTCAACCTCACATGTAAGTAGCCTAAGGAGCCAATGCTTAACCCTTCCTAGCAAACAATGCTAGTTGAAATCACAAATCTAAGAGGACAAAACCTATATATCACCAATCTTAGTCCAAATAGGTGATAACGAACAGTCGATTGTTTAGGTAAGGTTAGTCTTGTTAATTAGTCAAATGGTGTATTTATATACATATACAAAGTAAATAATCCTAATCATATTCAAACTAATATGATTTATCTTAAAATTACTAGAATATATACAATATATATCTATATACGCGTTAACTCTCTCTCAAGTTGAAGTATTAATGTCACACATGCTCAACATGGACAATGCAATATGCAAAGAACTTCCACTACACCATGACTCATAATGTCAGTTAGCTGTTCAACACTCTTGATGTATGAAACTCTGATGTTACCAGATTCCAAATTATCTTTTATGAAGTTTCTATCAAGTTCAATGTGGTTTGTTTGTTTGGTCATGTTGCACTAGGTTATTAATAATTTCAATACTTGCATTGTTATCACAAAATAGAACAATATGCTCCTTAGGACCAAATCTAAATTCACTCAATAAAATCTTCAACCAAGAAAGCTCAATAATAACATGGTGAAGAGCATGATATTTAGTTTTTACACTTGACAACAATATTACATTTTGTTTCTTACTTCTTCAAGTCACCATATTTCCTCTAACAAATGTAAGATTTCTTGAAGACTTCCTCTCTATCTTAGAACCCGAAAAGTCAGAGTCAGTGTAACTCTTGATGTCTAGGTGTTAATGTTTAGATAACATAATACCTTTGCCTGAGGAGAACTTTAGATTAGATAAGATTCAGTCCACCACATCTATATGTCGCTTACTGAGATTATGCATAATTTGACTTATCAAACTAACTGCATATGACAAGTCAGGTCAAGTGTGTCATATAAATTAATTTTCTTGCCAATCTCTAATACCTCCCCTTATTAGTTGGGATTTGATTAGGATAGATGGCGAAGCCATGCTTAACCTCAATTGGAGTATTTATAGGGTCACAAGTATAATTACCATTTTCAGCTGAGAGATTTAAGCATACTTCAGTTGAGAGACAGAGTCCTTGCTTAAAGTGAGAAACTTCAACACTGAAGTACTTCAGATTTCCTAGGTCCTTCATTTTAAACTTTTTAGCTTAGTAGTCACGTAACTTTTCTATCTCATTGGTGTTACTATCCGTAAGAATCATGTCATCAACATAAACTAGAATTAAGGTAATATCATTGCCATTTCTTTTGTAAAAAAGAGTGATTTGCTTGGGCCTGCTTAAATCCATAATCCTTCATTGAGCGACTTAATTTCCCAAACCATACCTTAGGTGATTATTTCAACTCGTACAAGACCTTCAATCTGCATACTTTACCTTCTCCTGTTGGAGACCCAGGAGGGAATTCGTATACACCTCTGTCAACTCTCCATGGAAAAAAGGCATTCTTCACACGAATTAGAGTAATGGCCAATCCATATTCACTGTAATAGAGAGTACAACTAGCATTGTGTTCATCTTGGCCACAGGAGCAAATGTCTCATAATAGTTAATTCCATAAGTTTGAGCATATCTTTTAGCAACTACTATGTTTTTATTCCTTTCTATTGTTCCATCTCAATGGATTTTTACGGTGACACCCACTTGCAATCAACAATCTTTTACCCCTTAGGTAACTGACCAACTCCCAAGTACTGGAAGGCATTCATATCTTCTAGTATAGCACCTCTCCACTTGGGATCTTCAAGGGCATCCTGAAAATGACTAGGAATAGGAACAAAAGAAATCTGAAGGAAAAAATTTAAAAGTGAATTTTGGATAAGCGATGATAAGAAATAAAGTTAGTGAGACAATAAACAACATAAGAAGAGGCCTTAGAGAAGCCCAACATATTAGGTTGTTTACAAAATTGAAGAGGATATCTTCTACCTTGATCACAAACTTGTGGATCCAATGTAGTGGGTGCTAAAATAGGGTTAAAAGGTATGCCAATAGTAGAGATATCGGGAGGATGAAGCAATTTGTAGCTTATAATAATTATGGAAGAATCATTCAATGGTATGACAATATTATCAGAGGAGCAAGAGCATCAGAAGATAGGGGTAGATTGGTAAAATCTTTCTTCTATCAAACTGTTGTTGAACAAATGAGGTCTTTCCTTATCAAGTTCAAGTTCAAGTTCTTCCACAGAATGGGGAGATTCTAAAGAGTCACCACATTTTATGCGAGAAGAATTCTCCCCTTAGCAGAAATTTACAAATTTTTTTCTTCCAACTATAATTTCTCATGTTCCTTACTACTAATCCCCCTTGAAGAGGAGCCAGATAAATAATATTCCCTTTCATAGAACTAAACATCTATAGAAACATAATATTTATCAGTAGGTGGGTAAAAACATTTATACTCTTGTGTATTATAGTAATCGAGAAAGACACATGGATCAAGTTTGGCTTGATGGAGGGCATGAACATAACAAGCACACCCAAAATTTTAGGACATAGATTCAATACAAAAGGTATAGAGTGAAAAAGGGACAATTCTCAAAGGAGTTTGATAGTCAATAATACTACTAGACATTCGATTAATGAAATAAGCAGCAGTTATGACATTTTCCCAAAAACGTTTAGGAGCATGCATAGTGAAGCATAGGGCACGTGCAATTTCAAGGAGATGATGGTTCTTACGTTCCGCTATGCTGTCCTTTTATGGTGTATAAGCACATGTCTAGTGAAGGATGCCATAAGTTTTGAAGAAATCAGTAAAAGACTAATTTACGAACTTAAAACCAATGTTAAAATGGAATACTTGAATCTTAGTACAAAACTGTGTTATTATATCATAGAATTGAGGAATAACATGTATAATATCACTCTTATATTGCATCAAATAAATCCAAGTGACTCTAGTGCAATCAATTATAAAAGAGAATATATTTTACTAGAATAGTAGGAGTAAAAAAAGGACCCCACACATTAGTATGAACACGAACAAAAGGGATAGTGAACCGACTTTAAAAGGAACACGATGATTTTTAGCAAAAATGCATTGCTCACTTCTTAAACTAGAAGTAGAATTATTAGAAAACAACCTAGAAAACAAACGTGTTAATATAACAAAGATGGATATCGTAAATGACAATACCAGATCATAATATTCTCTTTTTTAGTCTCTATCCACTTGAAAGCCAATTTGGACTGCCCCCCGTTTCCAAGTAGTAAAGACCTCATCTCTCCCTACTAGTTTCAATCATTATTTTTATTTGATTTTCTTGGAAAATATGAGTAGAGTTAAAAGTTGTAGAATAATTAAGATTTTTGGTAATATTACTAATTGACAAAAGATTAAGAGAGATTTGGTGCAAGGAAAACCAAAGACATGGATAGTGGGTGATACAGTGAGACATTTATATCCTATAATTGGTATAAGTGTCCCATTAGCAATTTGAACAAACTTAATAGAAGTTGAAAAAGAATCGAGAATAGAGGGGTCATTAGTTATCTAATTGCTTGTCTAAATCAATAAGCCAAGTGTTAGAAGTGGAGAAAATAAATATAAAACCAAAATTACCTTCTTTAGTAATTAAATGAGAAACATGAGAAGTAGAAGATTGAGGGTTTTCAGCTATGTTACCTTGACTCGGCACTTCATTCCACCGTATTAGTGTCTACACGACATCGACCAGTACGGGATATGTGGCGGACATGCCTATTTGTAATCAGACTCGTCTGGGAGAAGAAAGAAAGGGAAGACGATGTAAGAGGAGAAGTGATAGGAGTAGAGGCGCTGGAAGAAGAGAGGTGATAGGAGTAGAGGCGCTGGAAGAAGAGAAGTGGAGGCTCGAATCAACAAACAAAGATAATTTAGTGTAGAATATGGACTGAGATTTTTTAAGATACTATAAAAACTACTGAATGCCAAATTTCATTGGGCTTTAAGTAAGCGCTTTTAAGCCTATTGTGACCTATTATTTGCATGGTAAGTTTCAAGTCTAACTTGACTTCTTAAATATGGGCATTTGATTCTATAATAACACATAATAATTAGCTCAATAGGCACACTTAAAAGTACAGATATTGAAAAATTAAAATTAATAATCTAATGAGTATAATAACTTGACACTTGTAAACATCATTTTCTAAGTTTTAGATGAAGTGGTATCAGATCATCATATCCAAGAGTGTCAGGTAGTTTATGGTCCTAATTCGTAGCCAACGCAAAACTTTTAGTGAAGAACTAGTAGGTCCTTTGCTTCGTCGTAGGAGGCCAAGATCAAAGGAGGTGCAATGATTGGAGGAGATAAAGAAGAATCGATTGGTGATGATGGTGGGATTACCAAACTAGAGGAACAAGTTCAAACACTATTGTCATCAATTTCATAGCTTGTCGAGAAAATAAAAATTACAAAGTTTTCATGTGCATCATCCTCGAAAAGAAAGATGGATGATGAAGACGAAGACAACAAAATTCCTTAAGTAGAAGATATTAAATACAGTATGGTTAAGAGAGAGAATCCTATGCTTTGAAAATTGATTTTAAGGTTGAAATCCTTATTTATAGTAGTTTTGTTAATTTTGAGATGTTAGATAACTGAATCGACCTGCTAGAAACTTATATCACTGTATATAAGTATTAATTGTGAATAAATTCTATTTGCGAGCTTGAAGCTTTGGAGCCATGTACTTATATGGTGGAAGTCATAGTACAAACAGTACAATGTATCGACCTTGACTTTGAATAAATTTAATATGATGTTAAAAATCAATTTTATCCATTTGGCTATAAAGATGAAAGCTGGTATAGGTGACAACATTTTAAACAAAGATTTGGGCAGACTGTGCAATAATATACTACAAAATTCCATAATCAAACTTTGATTTTGGATATTAATGTAAATGACTATGAAGTATTGATAGTATACATACAAATAGAACTTAAATTGCTCACTGTAAATACCATTGAAGATGCCATTGTGAAAACAGCCGCCATTGAGGCGAAAAATAAGCGATTTGACTAAAGAGATGACAAACAACTTACAAAAAACTAGGATTGGAAGAATTAAGTGAAGCAGAGTAAGGAAGGCCAGACAAAGAACTACTGTGATCATTGTCACATCAGTAGACATGTTAAAGACAAGTCCTGGATACTGATAGATATACAAAAGTAATGTTGGCTCTCTTCCTAACAGCTTGAGCTTTTGGGAGAGTTGGTGACCAACAACTTTTAGCATGGTATTAGAGCTAAAGGTTCTGTTTTCGAGGCCTAGTAACCCCAATTATTGAATAACAAGAGTTTGGTCTGCATGGTGCATAGAGCCAACAATAGTAAGGGAGTGATAGATGTATAAAAGCAATGTTGGCTCTCTTCTTAACAGCTTAAGCTTTTGGGAGAGTTGGTGATCAACAACTTATAGCAGATACTCCATCTTGTGTTGAAACCGGAGAACCAGGGGTAGGATGACAGAAATGCCACCTTGACTATACAGAAGGCAAAAGAGCTTTTAGAGTTGAAGCAATCTAATGCTATGTTAGCCCTTATGACAAAATCAATAGATGTTGAAGAAGTTTACAACTGAGAAAAGTTGTTTCATTTGACTATTCAGGTCAAACAAAGTATTGTACAAGCCATTATTCATCCAGGAAGTTAGAAGCCTTAGTAAGAAAGCTGAGCTTAAAGACACCACCTTATCCAAAGCTTTATCCATTGAGTTGGATACAAAAAGACATTATTATGCAAATTACAAAACATTGTACTTTCAAATTTGCCAACCAATCGTTATATTGATGATGTGACTTGTGAGGTAGTTTTCTTTGGACGTATGCCAAATGATATTAGGCATTCCATATTTATGGGATTGTGATGTCATTTACAACAGGGGCTATGCAAGTATCGTCTTAATAATGACGGAAATGAGTTCCTCATTAATTTTTGCAAGACCCAAGTAATAGATAATCTCTTGAGTGCTAACCATGCAAAGAGATTAGTTAGTTGATGCAAATGATTCGTTTTGCTAATGATTCGATGCCAAAACCAAAGTCTAGAAGTTGTTATATTGGCTTCATTTACTTTATCCCCTACAATATTTTGAAATTGAGAAATTATAGGAAGAATTCAAGGACTTATTCAAGAAAAAATAATGGCACACATTGATTTAAGTGATTCAATTTTTCATTGTGAAAAATTTACTCTATTAACGACAACTCACTGAAGAAAATCCACTATTAAAATTTAAATGGAAAGTACAAACACCGATGTTCAAAAGCCACTCAAAATATCAAACTCCAAATACACTCACATATTCTTTCAATGACAAAACAGTAATCGAAAGTGAGAACTACAATAACTCAAATCATATAGAGAATAAATGACATTATGTGCTATTGTCGAATGAATAAAAGAGAAGACTTCCTTACCGGTGGCTGATGCTTCTCACGAATGCCAAGGGACAATTGATGAATATGTGTATTGAGTAAACAACAAAGTGGGACTTAATATTATTTTAAGGAACAGGTTCTCCAAAATGTGGCTAATGATGCTGATGTTCTCACTTTGTGAGTGGTGACTATTCTCCTTATCTCACATGGCTCGAAAGGAAGTAATATATATTTCACATCTAGAGCAAATGGGCAATATTAAGTTGAAATTGCAATTACAAAAATGTCCTTTTATTGAACCCGTGTTTTGAAACCACATAAATAATAGGAGAGAATCTTGAAGCTTGGCTGATGAATAAAAAAATCATAGTGCGTTGATTAGAAACATAGATGGATTTAAGACTCTGCATTACCTTAAAAGTATAGGTATTATCAAGCCTTGAAGTAGGTTCAAACAAAGGGATTATGAAGACTTAAAACCAATTGAAATCCTTCTTTATTCTCCAATATATTAGCCATTTCCCAAAAGGGTATTGGCTAAATGAGTCAATTGGAGTTTAGAGAGAATATAAAACAATTTCATGGACATTGGTGGTTTTGGGAAGAAGATGACGAGCAGAGAATAAAAAAGTTTTAAAAACAGAGTAGTGGAAGACAAGCATCATGTTAAGGGACATAAGCAGAGAACTTACGAAAAGTAGAAGCATTCATAGGTAAAGAATTTAGGAAGAGATTGCCATTAGTTGGTGAAGTTCTAGCGGCTAAAGTGACGAGAAGAGTTGATTTTTTGGCACCGCTTGGGTTGACAATGGTGAGTATTTGAGAAATAATTATAAATGGAAACTAATAAAATATAATAAATATCCGTATATAAATGTGCATTTAAGTGTATTTTGTCTGGAAAAAAATTGTTTTTGATATAGGGGTGGAAAGAAAAAAAATACCACAAATGCTTCATTAAAAGCTTATGAGCTGTAACATGTGAAAATTACACCAAATTGCTACCAATTTTTAAATGATGGTATGACTAAAGTACCACCTCAACAATATGATTAAAGGGGTACCAAAAATTGAATTGTGGTACTACTAAGATAGCAAACTTGCAGATTAGAAGGTGAGCTGGTAGGATTAAACTCAAAAACACCTATAGATCACAAGCCTTAAAAGTTAAATCCAAAGCACCACTCATACTTATTTAGTGAACTAGAAGTTTGTTGGTTGCAAATACCAGCATTCCAAACTTCTTTCGTAGTTCAACACCGAACAAAATGAGATACCAATTTTTCTATCATAGAACTGATGAGCCAAAACTTGATGAGGGCATCTTTAGCTTCCCATATATCATAAGTTTGATTTTCTTCCTATCATGTATCCTTCTCCCTGCCAGTAATATTATGTATCTCTAAAATTTTAGGCCAAACACGATAATTGGTACCATCTTATTTAATATTAATTGAAGAAGATTCATCATGGATGATTGTAGTAGGGACAATTTTATTGTCAGATTGAGTTCCGATTGCCGATTAAGATTTTGAATTTTTAGTTTTTGATTTATGACTTAGATTTATTGTCAGATTGGTTCTCAGAATGTCATTGGCTGACATTATGTTGTACAAGCTCTTCATCATTTTCCAGTAGGATTTCTTCATTGTAATTTGTAAATGCCAATTGCATGATTTTTTTATTTTAAATGAAAGGTTGGTGACTCTAAAGTAGATATACTACTCTTTATGCAATGTTTAATCATGGTTATCAGTGTGGTTCGACCATTGATAACATTGATAAGTGGACAAGGAAGTTAACAATGCTGCTCCGCAGCAAAGAAGAGCAAGAAGTTGTGTCAAGGGAGAAAAAGGACCGTCGTGATTATGAACAGCTTTCTGCGTTGTCATCCGGAATGGGTCTATATAGGTATGATAGTTCTTTAGGTTTATTATCTTGTATGTTTCTATTTATCTTATTTAATTTTGCTAGGGTGAAATGCTCAAATAGTCCATTTATTTAGGTTAAATTAGAGGTGTCAAAAAGGACGGGCCGGCTCGGCCCGTTCCGTCAAATTAGCGTGCCGTGCCGACCCTTGGCCCGTTAATTAGCGTGCCGTGTTGGCCCTTGGCCCTTATATGGGCCGTGCCGTGCCTCAGTTCTTGGCCCGTGGGCCTTTACGTGCCGTGTCGTGCCCGGCCCGTTGGGCTGTTCTTAAAGGGCCGGCATGGCCCGTGACCCATTTATTTCATTTTTTTATATATTTATTTAATTATTTAGTTAAAAATTATTAATAATGCTTTAAAAAATTAAAAGTAAGAGTCGAACTCTTAACCTCTCATTTTATAGAATGTTAAAAATTCATTAGATTATGTCCAATTTTATTTAAATGTAAAAAAAATTATTTATTTATTGATACTTTTTTAAAATAATAAAATTTCGCGTGCCGTGCCGTGCCGGCCCGGCCCAGCCCGTTAAGGGCCGAGGGCCATGGGCCGTGCCGTGCTGCTCATTTTGGCTAACGTGTCGTGCCGAATTTTTGGTGGGCCGTGCCGTGCCGGCCCGTTTGACACCCCTAGGTTAAATGTACTGTTTAGTCTTTTAGCTTAAAAAATGTGTTTTTTAAATCCATTTATTTGTAAAAAACAGTATCAAGTAAGAACAAAGTTAATTTTTTGTACAATTTTTTGTTAAATCTAACAAAATAACATGTTTCACATGCAAGTTTATATTTTTCGATTAATATATATGTAAAAAATTAATATTAATATTTAATTAAAAAATTGTTTAAACTTTTAAAGAAATTTTTTCAGTAAAACTTAAACAAAAATTTCAGTGTCTAATAATATATCCAGTTATACTTTAGATAATGAAAATTTTATTTAAGTTTGATCGAAAGAATTTGTTAAAAAATTGGAGTAATTTTTTAATTAAAAATTATTTCATTAAATATATATATATTGAAAAATACAAACATACACATGCTGCATGTGCTATTTCGTTGTATTTATTGAAAAATTGGATAAAAAATTAACTTTGTCATTGTCTAGAACTTATTTCACAAACAAAAGAACCTAAAACACATTTTCTAAACAAAGCTATGAAACAGCCCTTGAGGCCTAAACAGAGGAACTTGCACGACACTTTTCCCTCTTGTCTTTTGCATATACACTTTATGATGTAATTAACTTTTGCAGCCGCCAGTATTCAAGAGCAGTGGTCTTTAGCAAAGTCCCAGTACCAAATTATAGGTCTGATTTGGATGATAAACGCCCACAAAGAGAGGTAATTGTATTTTTGTGCATTTTGTCTTTGTGTATTGCTATTTATTTATTTATTTTTGAATTGAAAAAAAGAGGATGCCTTGCTTGCTTGTAGGTACACCTTGCCTAGTGGTAGCACTCAAGTACTTCTTAATCAACTTATTGTGGCAGACTATACTTTTGCAAGTTATTCATGTTGTTGAAAATCATGCTTTCTGTTTTTCTTTGTGCTTCCAGTCAAATACTGACTTTTTAAGCATATGTAGGTGATCTTGCCTTTTGGACTTGAAAGAAAAGTAAATGCTCATCTTAAAGCCCATTTTTCTCAGAAGCCAATGAGCAGAAAAAGCTCTTCATATGGTTGCTTCTTAAGAGCAAGCAGTAATGAAAGTATTGCTTCTGATGAGGGACTTTATCTGCAGAAGCCGTTAATACAGAACAGTATCATCATGCGAAAAGTCCTTTGGTGGAAGAGCTTACAGCTGCGTAATAAGCAGCATGATTGGCAGGTTTTTCTAGTTTTCTTCTTCTTTCTTGTCACGGTATTCTAGCTGGCGTGCAATTTGTACAAGATTAATTGCATACTACTTATATGATGATTTTGCTACACTTATGGACATATTACTCCCTTTATATTTGTTTAGCTCTCTGAATGTTGGAATGTTTTTATCATTTGTTGCAACTTAATTTCATAATGTGCTATTCATTATATCCTTTGATATTTTTTTCTTGATACTTTCATTTGATTGACACCTGCTACAATGGAATCTTGTTAGGAATCAATCAGTTTCTTGCACCTTCTTCATTGACATATGAGACTGAAATTTCAAGTTTTTTCAAAAACTATTTGCATCTCTATGTGCACTATCGTTATTCTCTTTAGAGACACCCTAACAACAGCAGTCTTATGTTTATTTTTATTCTCGCCTTCATGGTAGACTTTCATTTTTGTAATTACTCCCATTTTCTTATTAATATTGGTAAATGATATGGCTCCTGCTTTTGTTGGTTGACTGTTTAACGGTATTGTTGTGATCTTGCTAAGTGATTACTCTCTGTATTCCTTTTATATATGATAGTTTGAGGAGAAAGTTGGGGTTTTGCGCTTTGTACTTATACTAAATTACATTTTGAGACCGTGGGAACAATAGGCTAGGAGTCCCTTTGTGTTGTCCATGGGGCACATTAGTCTTTTGTTTTAGCATATTGAGACACTTAAATTCCAATTGGTACAGTGCCTTTAGAACTGCAGGTTAAGTTGACGGATAAATCTTGAGCAATTTGAAAAAAAAAAAAAAAAAAATCGGCCAAGTCATGAGTAAGTCAAGTGACCAATATGTTAAGGGTACAAGTCATTACTACATGTGTTGCATATGAAAATTTACATTTGTGTATTAAATATAGAATTATTTTTACTTATGATAATTCACTTGTATTGTAATATTTTAAATAAATCTTGAAAAGAACATTGATTTTTTTAACATATATGCGGTTTATTTTTATTAGTGATATTTTGTTACTCTAATTGAATATTTGTAATTCATGTTATTGGGCCTCTCGATGGAAAGGAAGTTGGAGAATATTCGGGTCTAAGGAAGCTTTGAGCGACCTTGGGCCCATCTCGAGTGATGGATTAATTGAAGAAAAGCTCGGATATTTTAAAGCTAAACATTTGTCTCTCTTTAAGTTTAATTCCAAGCATTCTGAAAAATTAGATTGTCTTAATTTTCAATACTTGGGTTTTCGTAATCTTATTTTGAGAGATCTAGACTCAAGAGTTGAAGAAACTTTTAACTTGAATCAAGGTTTTAAAATGCAAAAATTAGCCTTGAGACGTTTTGTATTTAATAATAAAGGCGTAAGCCTCAAGGCGGATTGAGGTGTAAGATTCAAGGCATAAATTCAAAATATAATAATAAATAGGGACAAATAAAACATGAAAATCTAGAAGTCCAAAGTAAAGTCTAAATTTCCGAACAAATAAAAAGTTTACATAATTCAACAAAATAGTAATGAGTTAATGTCATCATATTCAATATCATTCTCATTGCCATCATCATAAATCGTATTTACATTATCAATTATGGCATCAACATTGGCAAAGTGATCTTCAAATCTATCATGTTCATCTCCCATGTATCCTTCCTCTTCACTATGTAATTCAATGGGTGGTTGTTCTTCATCATCACCAATGTCTTCTAATGGCCTTTTTTCGATCAACAAAGAAATATTGTTATAAAGGTAACGTGAACCTTAGGTAATATATTTGATTTTGATATTTACCTTTCCTTGAAATTGATGTGTTTTGATTTTGTTGCATTTGCAACATTGTTACTCCATTATCCTCCTCGCTTTCATTATTAAAAATTTGTTCAAACATATTTTCTTCATTTTCATTAACAATCCACTCATCATCAGAGGGTGGTGTATCATCAACAATTAAACAATCTTCATTTTCCTTAATTGCCTTCTTGTAGTGTCTCATGTTAAAGCTTTTGTTGTACATAACATACACCAACTTATTTTTCTTAATTGTGCTCAATGAGTTTTTTCTCTTAGTATGAATCTAAACAAATGAAAGAAATTAAGATAAACATTATCTTACAAAACTTTGATCACATTTTATTAGAATACTTAAGATAACTCTTAGAGATCTATTATTATTATTACTATACTTGATTGAATGATTCTTCTCTTAGTATGAATTTAAACAAATGAAAGAAATTAAGATAAACATTATCTTACAAAACTTTGATAACATTTTATTAGAATACTTAAGATAACTCTTAGAGATCTATTATTATTATTACTATACTTGATTGAATGTACTCCAATTATGCTCATATGCTGATGAAGAGTAAGTAAGACTTAAAATTTTCACAACAAAATTTTGCAATTGAGGGACTTGAATCCCAAATGCCATCCACCATTTAGCTACAATGTATATACACCAGGTTATGATTTATGAAAATTGAATTAACATTAAAAAATTTAGTTCTAGTTTTAAGTTTTAGTTACTTACAAGGACTTTGCCTAGTTGTACATCCTTTTTCTTGTTGTGTACCAAACAAGTTTCGTTTATACATGTATGAGTTCAATTGGATAAAAACATCTCTTTTTCTTTTTGATCTTCAATCAACTTTTTCAACATGGTTAGAGAAGTTTTCTAAATAGTACATCCTAGGATTGAAGAAATGGCAGCCGCGTTCAAATTACGGTACATTTGAAATTGCCACTTCTCATCAATAATACTTTATATTTCTTTGTAGGCTTCCTCTTCTCTGCCCAAATTTTTTGCTATTTTTTTAGCTTCATCAATAGCATTATAAATAAATCTCATTGTTGGCTCTTTTTTTCCATCAACTAACCTTAATACGGTAACTAAGGAAGATATAATTTTTATGGCATATGCTACACAAGTCCAAAAATTATTATCTTTCAAGATGATCTTCGTCACCTCTTCATTTTTTTTTAGCAAATGAACTCCTTGACCACTCTTTAGAAATAAATATCAATTTCAACGGTTGGCTCAAATTATAAATGCTTCGCAAAATTAAATAGGCAATAGCAAATCTAGTTGCAGTAGGTCGAACAAGATCCTTGTTAGTAAACTTTCTCATTAGTACTAAAACCCATCCATGATTGTAAATGTACTTGCTCACTTTCTTTGCCTTGGACAAAGCATTACTTTGTTGGGGCAATTGACCAATCCTTTCAAGCATCAGATTAATACGATATGCTGCATAAGGAGTCTAATACAAGTTTTTTCTTTTTTGCCTCAATAGTTCTCCAACTCCTTTATAATTTGAAGCATTATTTGTAACAATTTGGACAACAAGCTTCTCTTCTACTGCCTCCACAACATCAAGCAATTCAATCATCAACCTCGCATCTTTAATCACATTTGATGCATTTACAGACTTTAAGAAAACAGTCCCTTAATATACTCCTCCCCTTAATATTCTTCCAATCATCTAAAAGTATTGAAATTTCCGTATTTATCGATGTCTTCACATCATTAACTATGGTTTCGTGTCTTCTACTTTTTCATCCAAAATCTTATTAGAAATATCATGCATGGATAGTATTCTCAATTCCCTTCCATAATTTCCAATGCATTTTATCATGTTAGTAAATGAAGGACTTCTTATTGTATTAAAAGATATAGCATTTTCAATTATTTACCTCCCAATAGCCTTCCAAACTAAATGTTCATGCTCTTTTTGATTAGCTGGTGGCTTACAAACTTTCCCAAGAACCTACAAATCATCATTTGTATCTATAACAAATATGTCTATTGGTTCATGGATTCCTCTTGAAGAAGTAGGAGCAGGAGTAGGAGTAGGACAAGATGCCACATTTTCAGTTCCAAAACCGACCATCTCATCTCACTTTCTTTAACCTCCAACTTTGCCATGTTACTTTTTTTCAAAAGACCACAAATAAATGCGTTGATGTCATTAGGAACTTTGGTACAAGGCGCCATATTTTTGTGACTTTTCAAGATGTTCTTTAAGCCTTAAAATACTAACTGTAATTAACTTATCACAAAACTTATAATGAACACATTGATAATTTTGTCCCTTTAGCCAATCTACAATATTGTTAAGCCGGGTTCCTCTTTTGTTGTCCTAATGAGGGTTGTCGTATAGTATCTATAGTTGGAGGTGGAGGAGCACTAGGTGCACCACCACTAGTGCCCCTGCCACATATACTCCATTACCACAATGTTCACCTCTTTGCACACGTCCACGTCCTCCCTTAGTAGTTCTACTTCTACCAATTTCATGCACTAAAATAAATATATATAAACAAACTACAACAAAAATAAAATTAGTATAAAAAAAATTATATCATGTAAAGAAAAACAAAAAAATAAAATATAAAAAATAAAAATGCTATCAACGCAATTATAAAGAAAATAATAACAAACAAGTATATATAAATAAACTACAGCAAAAATAAAATTAGTATAAAAAAATTATATCATGTAAAAAAATAAAGAAAAAAAATATTCCTCTTAAAAGTGCTATACCAAATTATAAAGAGAATAATAACAAACAAATTATATCATGTAAAAAAAATAAACATAGAAAATACAAAGAAAAACAGAAAAATAAAATATAAAAATGAAACATAGGACAAAAAATAAAATAAAGAAATAAGAAAAAAAGAAGCCGTGAATAAAAAAAGAAAATAGAAAATAGAGAAGTGGAGCAGCTGAATAAAAAAGAAAGAAAGAAGAAAAAGAAAGACAAAGAAAACAGAGATGAACAGAGAAGGAAGAAAAACTCAAAGAAAAATAGAGCCAAGGAACTTGAATCAAGAAATGATGAATCAAACAAAAGCGACGGGTAAAATAGAGGCTGAAGTTCGTTACCTGTTCTTGGCGGTTGAAGTTGCTTGACTAAAGGCTGGTAAAAGTCTAAAATAGAGCCAAAAAATCCTTCTATTTTGATTCTTTGATTTCATTTTAATTTTTTCTCTTGTATAATTTCTATGGACAAGCCGGATTTTGATTGGGTTTTAATTTAAAACCTAGATTGGACCCAAATTCAAAGGAAAGCCCATAAAATATCTCTAAATCTCTAAAATTTTCAAATAATTGAGACATATGCCTTTGACGCCTAACCACATATGCCTCCATGCATACGTTTCTTCTTTCAATTCACAGATTGAGGCATATGTCTCAGAAATCAGCAAATAAACGAGCTTTGATGCATTTGTTTTTGTTATAACGCCTTAATGCGCGCCTTGACACCACGCCTTGAGTGTTTTTTAAAACTATGACTTGGATATCTTGGAGCTTTGTTTAAAAGGCTTAGGGACTAGTTGATGGTTTGAATGAATTTCAAGAAGCAAAGGTTGATATTTTACAAGAGATGGAAGGTGACACTAATTATGAGATGTGGGGTGAGGATGATGCAAATATCATTTAGAAAGAAAGAGTGAGATAGTGGATGAAGTTTTGGCCAACTCCCAAAGTTTTTTTTGCTTTTGCAGTTTTCTATGGAGGTGATTGAGGACATTTAGCCGGTGGAGGTTGGTAAGCTTGTTAAGTTAGTGGAGTTAGGTGAGATTGTTGAGCCATTGAAGGTGGTTAAAGTCGTTGGGACAACATAGAAGGTTGTTGAGACCATTGAGACAGTGTTGAAGTTTATTGAAACCATTGAGAAACTGGAGGCTGTTGAGACAATGGAGGACATTGTTGAGGTGGTTGAGGCATTAGAGATGGTTGAGGTTGTTGAAGACTGTTCCCAAAAAATGGACATGCAATACTCCAGAAAGAGGAGATTAGGAAGAAAGTGATTAGAAGCTAATATTCTTTCGTGTTGAAAGGAGATCGTAGATAAGAACAATGAGTGCTTGGATAAATAAAACTTAAAAGATTTAGGGGTGGTTGCAAGAAAAATGGACTTCTACTCATTAAAAGAAGAGAAGCTTGAATTAAGAAAAAATAGGGAAGAAAGGCTTGAGAGAGATACGTAGTCTGATAAGTGAAGTTATTATGACAAAGGCAGTAGTATTGCTATAAAGTGAGATGGAAAACTGTTTTATGTATATTATTCAATGGTAAAACTTACATTTAAATAGATTGAAACAAAGAAAATATCCTAAAGACAAACTCCTAAAATCAAGGAATATTTACACCATAAAATATGACTCCTAATGAAAATTTTAACAACTAATAATATCGTAAAAAACTTAATTAAATACAGTTGATTAAATCAGAATAATATTTGATTTGATTTCTACCACACTCCCCCTCAAGCTTGGTTGTAGATGTTGATGAGACCAAGTTTGCTTACAAGAAAATCAAATGTTTGTTCTGTCAGTCCTATCGTGAGTATATGAGCTAGTTTTTAGAAGTAGACACATATTCAACGTAGATAATACCCTCATCAAGCTTTTCTTTAATAAAATATCAATCTATCTCAACATGTTTAAGTTGATCAAGCTATACTAATGGTTGACTTGTTATCACTGTTAAGATGTATAGGTTCTTTGTATTTGATCTTCAACTCTTCCATCACTCTTTTTATCTAAATAAGCTCACAAACTCCATGAGCTAAGGCTTTATACTCAGCTTTTGCACTACTTTTTGCTACAACAGTTTGTTTTTTACTACATCAAGTCACCAAAGTTTCCCATAATAAGGTACAATATCTAGACGTTGACTTCCTATTGTCGATAGAACCAGCCCAATCTGCATCAATAAATGCTCAACTTTTCTATCATTAGTTTTTTTTTTTAAAACGGTCTCTTTCGAAGTGTTTTCTTCAAATATCTCAAGATTCTATACACTGCATCACGATGACCTTGGCGTGGTGCATGCATATATTGATTTACTAATTGCAAAAGCTATGCTTTGTAGGCGAAAGATAAATGAGCTTTTTAACAAGGCGTTGATAACTTTGTTGAGAGGATCTCCTTCAAACATTTTTGCCTTATTACTAAGTTCAATAGGAGTTTTACTTAGTTTAATTTCCAACATACCAGATCCTTGTAAAAGATCCAAAATGTATTTCCTCTTCCAACATACTAGTTTTTTTCTAAAAGATCCAAAGTGTATTTCCTCTGAGAAACAAAAATACCTTTCTTACTCATTGCAAACTCCATTCTCAAAAAATATCTCAAAGCTCCAAGGTCTTTGACTTCGAATTCCTTCACCATCATCTGTGTAATTTTCTCTATCTCTTCAACATTATTGCATGTAATGATGATATAAACATTACAATCAGAACAATTATCTTCTCACTTCTAGAGTGTTTGACTAACATTGTATTATTACTTTGACAAACTTCTTGATTACTTTTGAAAACTGGTCAAACCAAGCACATAGGGATTCTTTTAAACCGTATAGACTTTTTGAGCATACACGGTTTGACTTCCCAATTTCTCTTCAAAACCTAGTGTTTGACTTATGTAAACCCGGTGGTAGGTATACTAGGTAGTGGTTGTGTGGGGTATCTACTATGAGTAATGGGAAGTCAAGAGTGCCCCATGAACATCAAGCTTCTTAATCTTGATTCTCCCCCTGAAGCGAAGTTGCAGAGTAATAAGGAGCTTCTTCAAAGAATGGAACATCACAAGAGACCTGAGTTTTCTTACTTTGAAGGTTAGGGTGTTGTGGAATTGTAGGGTAAGAGCAATTATTGGGTCTTAAATAGGAGAATTTTTTATAATAGTGAGAATTATCACAACTTATTATGGGAGAGTTTTGTTTTTGGCATCCTTTAAGCTTCATTTTCTAAAGAATTAAAGGATTATTCTCAATTTCTCGTAAGTTTTAATTGGAAAGCTTGTATAATAAGATTAGGATGTTAACTTTGTAGGGGTTATGACTTTTTGCTAGTTTTAGATTTGCCTGGCTTTGAAAGTAATAAAGTGGATTACTGCTCCAATTTATATTTTTGTATTTATTACTTATATTAATATAATGTAAAGTTTCTTATTAAAAAATAGTTAAAAAGATGCAGGACCCTTTCATTTATCATCATGCGTTTCTCATGATCTCTCCATGAGATTTTTACTAGCAAAGTACCAATTGGACGAAAGTGTTAATTTGTTAAAACGAAGGTAATGTGTACTGGTTTCGAATTAAGGGATTAATGTGTCCTCTTGGACAAAACATGGGGTCCTTAGTGTCCTTTGACCTAAGTATTTGAAGTTTCATCACCTTTATTTCCTGTCACAGCATTATATTTTGTGAAGATGTTAATGCACAGTATAATCAGTTTTCTTTCTTTCTCTCTCTCTTTTTTTTTTGGGACATATGTTCAACTGTTTATTGATTTGTCTTCAGGAATCTCCCGAAGGTCAAAAAATGCTTGAGTTTCGAAAAAGTCTTCCTGCATATAAAGAGAGGGATGCATTACTAAAGGCCATATCGGAAAATCAGGTAATTTTTTTTTATAAGAAACTTAATATTATATAATACAAGTAATAAATACAAAAAAATATAGTGCAATCAGTAATCCAATTACAAAGATATCACCAAACTTATACTAAAAAGTTTGCAAAGTTGACCTCCTAACTAAGTTATACAAGCTTTCCAATTAAAACTTATTTAGAATTAAGAGTAGGGTGTGGTGCCATAGATTTTCTTAGATTAAGTTATTTGTGTCGTTTAGTTTTTTAGATTAAAAATGGCGTCATTTAGTCTCTTAAGTTTGTAAAAAATGCCAATTAAGAACAAATTATATTATTTAATAATTTTTCTATTAAAATGTTATTATTTTCAATTAAGTGATTAAAATACGATTAAAATATGAGTTTTTAACAAGGACAAAATTGAAATTTAATATAAAATTATTTAAGATAAGAAATCAACAATAATGATACTCAAATAAAATTATTTAAAAATATATTTTAACTTTTGATAAAAATTAAAATAAAATAGTGACGATTAATAAATATTCAAAACAAATATTTTTGTGAAATTTTTTGATATTAAGTGTGACTTTAACATTGTTAAAGACTCGTATTTTAATCGCGTTAATTACTTGGCAATAATATTATTATAGAAAAATCATTAAAATAATATATATATATATATATATTTTTTTTACAATACTAAGGGACTATATGACATCGTTTATAATCTAAAGACTAAACCACACAAATAACCTAATCTAAGGGACTTTTGTGACAAGTTTTCTCTTAAGCCCAAGAGTACGTTAAAAACAAAATTTTCTCCCATAATAAATTGTGATTATTCTCACTATTGTAAAAACAAATCTACTATTCCTCTCAATCCACAAGACCCAAAGAATTTTCTCATATCCCATAATTTCACAACACCATTTCCTTCAAAGCCTACTCTTCTCGTACATGTAAAATCTTTCCAAAAATAAAGACTGACATGATCGTGGAAGAGCCTAATATATTCTTATATTTCTTTGTAACTTGGACCAAAGATAATGTGCAACTGGACAACATAAGAATAAATTATCTATCTTCAGAGTTATTCTTGCAAAGCACACATCAATTAAGAGAAAGACAAAACTTAAATTTTTTTAATTGAATTATATCATTAGTGTTCACCTTCTCAAGAGTAATACTTAACTATGATTGGAATGATACATGTTCACACTGATGTATAGTGATCGAAAACTTGTTCATTAGAATTGTCCACAAGAACCTCAAAATAAGATTTACATGAGAAACATCTTGAGAAATCATTAGTCCATATCCTTCTATTACTGTTACTTATCGTAACATTCATGCTCTAGCATCATGCTCTAGATATTTTCAACTTTTCAATTATTCAAGTTTCTTTTTAACCTAAAATTCCAACCTTTTGGTGAATGCATCATGTTGATAAGAATTTTTTGCTCCAAACATAAGTTGTATAACCTTGGATATCTTGTTGAAAACAAAATACCTAAACCCTCCCTTTAAAAAAAAAAAAAGGATTTAACTTCCATTTTCACCTTATACCTCAAGTTAGAAAAGAATGAATGCGTGTCTTTAACCATTTTCATCCAAGGACTATAGCATGCTCGGTGAAACCTCGAACCACATCCCACCCATTTTCACCCAACCCACATCTTCTTTTAATTATCCTATGCCAAAGAGAATCTTCTTCTAAGTGGAACCTCCAAAGGCACTTCCCTAATAGTGCCTTATTTCTTTTGATAATGTTACCAATACTGGCTCCCTTTTTTCTTCAATCGTTGAACGGTCGCCCAATGGACCAAATGATTCTCCCTTCACTAACTTCTTCTCACAAAAATCTCTCATTATTTTCCCACGAAGATAACTTTTTTTACTAAAATGAGCCCCCGCGTTGATGTAT
Source organism: Elaeagnus macrophylla (assembly GCA_029378325.1). NCBI lineage: Eukaryota > Viridiplantae > Streptophyta > Magnoliopsida > Rosales > Elaeagnaceae > Elaeagnus > Elaeagnus macrophylla. The sequence continues at coordinate 5,629,312 of CM055651.1, forward strand.
TATGTAGTCTGTCAACAAAGCATCAAGGAAGACCCTAACAAGCATCATGCTCCCTGATGTAGCTCTTGATTTGGCTTGTCATCACTTCTAATAGATATTAGCCTTGAGTTTCTGCTTAATAATATTTCTTACCATTTTGAGTCTTTAGAAAAGAAAAGTAGAGAAACAGAGAAGAGTGCATCCTCATCATATATTTCTATAGATAACTAATTCTGAGAACGAGTTACAGAAATGCCTCTAAGGCCTCATAAGTACCTCAGTACCAGTATTATAAATATTAATGCTTTCTACTGGAACAGTTAGATTCCTTAGAAAGTATCTTGGACTTTTGAGGATGGAAATTAATGCGACTATTACTGCTAGCATTTGTATTTACAAGATGATGAATTAGCAGCCACCTTTCTTTACTGCTTTTGTATGAGCGGTTGTATGCATATTGTTTTTATGAAATCTGGTAGATGCATGGACTAAACATTGATTTTTTATTTCAAGTAGGTTGTTGTGGTTTCTGGTGAAACTGGTTGTGGAAAAACCACACAACTTCCTCAGTATATATTAGAATCTGAGATTGAAGCTGCTCGTGGGGCCACCTGTAGCATTATTTGCACTCAACCTAGACGGATATCAGCTATGTCTGTTTCTGAAAGAGTTGCTGCAGAGCGAGGAGAGCAACTGGGGGATTCTGTGAGTTGCTGTATCTTACTTCTTAATTTCAGCCATATATCAATTATCAAAGTTTTGTTATGATGGAAGGTTGATCATTGATTATTATGCATAACGATGGTAAGTGCTGCTCTAACATGTCTCTAGTAATAATAAGAGTTCTAAAATCTCTTACCGTTTGAAAAAGGTGGGTTATAAAGTCCGGCTGGAAGGAATGAGAGGTGGGGACACTCGTCTTTTATTTTGCACCACTGGCATTTTGTTAAGGAGATTATATGTTGACATAAACTTGAGAGACGTTACGCATATTATTGTTGATGAGATTCATGAGCGTGGAGTGAATGAAGGTAACTTTGGAGTTCATTTACGGTAAGTTGGCTGTAATTAGATTTGATATTTAATGTCATCTTGCCATATGTGCCAGATTTTCTTCTTATTATCCTGAAAAAACTTCTTCTTCTTCAACCGGATTTGAGATTAATTTTGATGAGTGCCACACTAAATGTTGAGCTCTTCTCATCCTATTTTGGAGGTGCCCCAATGCTTCATATTCCTGTGAGTTTGGATGCTATTTTCTAATTCCTATTATATGCTATTCAGTTGAATTTCTGTTGAGCTTCACATGTGAGAAAGTATAGTTGAATTTCCATCTTGCTACAGTGGCTTTTGGTGCTATACCCTTTTGAATATCTTAAAGGTAGTTTGTATTCCCTTTTTTTTTTTTTTGGGTTTTGGCTGTCTTTCTATTTTGTGTTGTTGCTGCTGTTTACTACTTGACAACATCTTCGAAGAATCATGCTTTCACATAACAGTAAGATGTCAGAGAAAGTTATTTCATAACCTGGATACAGAGACATTCTATTGTCTTTTCCCTTTTTGGGTTTATTCATTTGTTCATTGGTGTTCGTCACTCACCAGCATATGAAGTTCTCTGCCAAATATCTGATCACAATTGATTTCCCTGATGTATGACATCATTTAGCTAAAACACAATACACCCAAACAACTCACAGCACACATTATCTCATGCCTCTCTGTAACCCACATTTTTGCACACAAAAAAATATATATAGATGTTGAAGGAGAATGTCCCACATCGGCTAGGTGTTCTGGAGAAGTGCAAGTTATAAATCTGGGCAGTCCTCTAACTCATAAGCTAGCTTTTGGGTTGAGAGTTAGGCCCGTTGGGTTTATTAACATGGTATCAGAGCCAGGCCCGTAGTTCATCGTGGGTTTGTTGGCCTTCGTTGCCCCTGTCCAATGTGGGGGGTGTTGAAGGAGAATGTCCCACATCGGCTAAGTGTTCTGGAGAAGTGCAAGTTATAAATCTGGGCAGTCCTCTAACTCATAAGCTAGCTTTTGGGTTGAGAGTTAGGCCCGTTGGGTTTATTAACAATAGACAACACATAAAGCCACTTTGGCTTCTAACTCCATAAGCTCAAATAACGCATGAAGCTTTAGCATCCATGATTAATATCATTAGCAACCCACTTCCTTAGTTAACGTAATATTAATCATACATAACTTACACATCCAACAGCCACCCTTACAACTTCTCATAAGTTTTTGTTGTCGATTAGGCAAATTGCCAAACCATGTAGAAATAAAAATAGCTCTCAAACCCAAAACACAATACGCCCAAACAACTCACAGCACACATTATCTCATGCCTCTCTCTAACCCACATTTTTGCACACAAAATACATATAAATAGACAACACATAAAGCCACTTTGGCTTCTAACTCCATAAGCTCAAATAACGCATGAAGCTTTAACATCTATGATTAATATCATTAGCTGCCCACTTCCTTAGTTAAGGTAATATTAATCATACATAAGTTAAACATCCAACAACCACCCTTACAACTTCTCATATTTTTCCCCTTCCGTTTGGCTTAGATTATGTCTAATTAATGTTAGACTTTTGATTTCTAGCAGCCAAACCGTTTTGGCTCATTTCTCATTTTTTAAAATGCCATTTACACCAACATTCTTCACTTTGGCTTTAAAAAAAAAAAACAGCATCATCTAAAGTTTCAATTATGACATGTCTATGCACGCCCTCATTGCACCCCATTTTTGGGTAGGGTGCACCCACCACCACTTAATACTTAGCCAAAGACAACCTTACTTGGGCTTGCTCAACCTTGAGAGCAACATTTTAACACCCTACTTGTACCACTAAACACTGTGATCACTTTATTGAACTTGACCTGTTTCTTTTTGTTGAAATCATTGATTAATGGAAAGTAATCAATTTACCAGATTCCAGCAGGTCAAATATGGTTGGAAAATAGTCAAAAATGGATAGAAAATATGGTATATTAATTAGAAAATTTTATGTATTAATTAGTTTCCTGTTTTTTCTTATTCCTTTTGTATTATAAAGTAGGACATATACTTTGTACAATTCAGATTCAGAATATAGAACAAAATTGTTTAAAATTCAATCAAATCCTATGATCCATTTCACATGGTATAAAGAGCTATGGCACATAAGACAAAAACCAATCCTGAAATTCCTACAAAAATTTTAGAAATCGAATCACTCCCCATCATGAGTTCGAATGATAGCCCATTCTTACAATTATTTGTGGAAAAGCTAAATGGTAGAAATTTCAAGGATTGGTCTCGGTCAGTAAAATTAGTTATTGTTAGAAAGGGAAAATTGGGTTACTTTACTTGAGAAACGAAAAAATCAGTAGACACCAATCTCAGAGCTCTCCAAAGTTGGAGCTCGAAAAATTCGATGGTTATAGCTTGGCTCATTCACTCCATGGTACCCTCCATTGAAAAAAGCTATCTAGTTTTACCACAGCAAAAGACATTTGGCTAGTCGTAAGAGAGACTTATTTTGACGATGAAGATGCTGCCCATCTTTTTGAACTTAAACCTCCATTCTGGCAAATAAGACAGGGAGAGAAAGATGTTACTGAATATTAAATGACTTGAGTATTGAAGAAGAGTGGGAATACTCAGGAGACAATACCTGTTACTGGAAGAAATTGGAAAATGAATGAGTGTTCGAATTCCTTGCTAGTTTGAACAGGGAACTTGACAATGTTTGGAGGAGGGTACTTAGTCGACGATCATTTCCATTGGTCCGAGAAGTCTTCGCAAAGGTACATCGATAGAATCATTGGCGCAAGGTGATGCTTGGAGAATTCTCGTTATCGTTGCCAACCATCGAGCCTCTCGGGTTAGGAAATTCTAAAAAATCAGCCCTAAAGGTTGGGATATAAGTCAGGAAAGTGGGTTGAATGTAAATCAAAATGGGCTGGGTCATGGGCCTTCTCATCCCTTGGCTCATGTTGTCCAAAATAAATCAACCCTTGGGCCAAATGTAAATCAAAGTAGGCCAAGTCCAAATTTGCAGCGAAAAAGACCGTTTTGTTAGCATTGTCAAAAATCAAGACACATTAAAATACTTGTTGGGACATTCACGAAAAATCCATGGATTGTAAACCTAGACAAAATAAATCTCGAAGTTACCAAACCTCAGTAGACTACTAGACAGGGGAGCCTTTAATCCATAACAACTTGATCAACTTTACAAGTTTTCCAATATTTAAAATTCTGGTAAGCCATCCACAAATTTGTCATCTGCCTCATTAGTCTGCAAAGGTAACCACTTAAGTGCTCTTGTCCCTACTTCTCAAAACAAAATTCTTTGGATTATTGATTATGGTACGTCAAATCATATGATTGATGCTTATCATTTGTTTACCATTTACTCACCTTGTGCTAGAAATCTTAAGGTTAAAATTGCAGATGGATCTCTTTCAGCCGTTGCTGGAAAAAGGAGTATTCAAAATTGAAATTTTATTACACTCACATTTGTACTTCATGTCCTAAACTTGTCCTGCAATCTAATTTTAATTAGTCAATTAACAAAAACGTCTCATTATTTTTCTATTGGCAGTACTAGATAGTGAAAGTTTGTACTACTTTGATGAGGCTAAAGTGAGTCAGTGTGATCAAATTGCTATATGTGATTTTGTTTTGGTTCCTAGGATGGTGAACTTTTTTTATGGCATTATAAAATGGGGCATCCTAATTTTCAATATTTGAAATAGTTGTTTCCTTCCATGCTTTTGAATAATAATACAGCTAATTTTCAGTGTGAATTTCGTGAGTTTGCAAAACATAAGCGTACTTCATTTCCAAGAGTCCCCTATATAAACCTTTCAAATCTTTTACTCTAACCCACGGTGATGTATGAGGACCATCTCTTATCCCCAATCGTACTCACAATAAGTGGTTTGTTACCTTTATTTATGATCATACTCAAGTTTGTTGGGTTTTTCTCTTTAAAGAAAAAAGCGAGGTTGAAAATGTTTTTATTAGTTTTCATACACTGATTCATACTCAGTTTCAAATCCTTCACATTGATAATTATCTTCAAAAATGTGGGATAATACATCAAAGTTTTTGTGTTAATATTCCACAACAATATGGGATAGCTAAACGAAAGAACAGACTTCCTCAAAGTAGCTCGGGCTTTAAAGTTTACCACATACATGCCAAAAAGGTTCTGGGGAGATGCTATTCTAACGTTTGCGTATCTCATTAATCGTATGCCCAGTCATGTTCTCTCCTTTGAAACTCCATTTCAAAATTTTCAACAGTTTCCCACATCCCATTTGTAGTTAAATCTAACCTTGAAAGTGCTTGGTTGTACTGCATTTGTTCAAGACCATTCTAAAAATAGATCTAAGCTTGACTCAAAAGCTATTAAATGTGTTTTTATTGGGTATTCTCCTACTCAAATGGGGTTCAAATGTCTTGTCCTTCTACTAACAATGTCTTTGTTGGTCTCAATGTAATGTTCTTTGAAAATATTCCCTACTTCCAAAAGGCCTCTCCTCATAGGGATAGTATAAGAGAAGATGATACTTTTGGCCAATACCTAAACTTTGATCTCACTTTTGATCTGCCTCCTTTTGACCTCACATTATCCAATTTTTCCGAACCAAAAACTCCTTCCTGTACTACAGAGAGTAACTTGAACTCGGAGGAAGAAACAGAAAAACAACATAACAATGAAGAATTAACTTTAGAAATTAAAATTGTGTGTTTTCTCATTAACCTAATAGGTTATATATATACACATATTAATCTCAATTAAGGAAAGATAATAAATACAATATATTTACAGAATAATGATAATAAGGAAATATTATAACTTTTATTCTAACTCTCCCCCTCAAGTTGGAGCATAGATATCACACATGCCCAACTTGGATAGTGATGTATGAAAGGAACTTCCTGTAACCGCATGGGTCATAATGTCAGCTAATTGATCAGCACTCTTAATGTATGGGACTTGAATGATGCCAGCATCCAAATTGTCTTTGATATAATTTCTATCAAGTTCAATGTGCTTAGTTCGGTCATGTTGCACTGGATTATTTGCAATTTCAATTGCTGTAGTATTATCACAAAATAAAGTCATAGACTTTTTAGGACCAAAATCAAGCTCACTCAACAAAATCTTTAACCAAGAAAGCTCTGTAATACCATGGTGAAGAGCGCGGTACTCGGCCTCTGCACTGGACAATGACACCACGTTCTGTTTCTTACATCTCCAAGACACTAAATTTTCTCCAATAAAGGTAAGATATCCTGAAGTAGACTTCCTATCCATCTTGGATCCTGCAAAGTCAGAATTTGTGTAACCAATAATGTCAAGATGTCCATGTTTTGAGAACAAAATACCCTTGCCTGGAGAAGACTTCAAATAGGCCAAGATTCGGTTCACAGCTTCCATGTGCCTGTCACTCGGATTATGCATGAACTGACTAACCACACTAACAGCATAAGATAAATCAGGTCGAGTATGAGTCAAGTAAATCAATTTTCCTACTAATCTTTGATATCTCTCCTTATTAGTTGAATTAACTTTAGAAATCAAAATTGTGTGTTTTCTCATTAACCTAATAGGTTATATATATACACATATTAATCTCAATTAAGGAAAGATAATAAATACAATATATTTACAGAATAATGATAATAAGGAAATATTATAACTTATATTCTAACTCTCCCCCTCAAGTTGGAGCATAGATATCACACATGCCCAACTTGGATAGTGATGTATGAAAGGAACTTCCTGTAACCGCATGGGTCATAATGTCAGCTAATTGATCAACACTCTTAATGTATGGGACTTGAATGATGCCAGCATCCAAATTGTCTTTGATATAATTTCTATCAAGTTCAATGTGCTTAGTTCGGTCATGTTGCATTGGATTATTTGCAATTTGAATTGCTGCAGTATTATCACAAAATAAAGTCATAGACTTTTTAGGACCAAAACCAAGCTCACTCAACAAAATCTTTAACCAAGAAAGCTCTGTAATACCATGGTGAAGAGCGCGGTACTCGGCCTCTGCACTAGACAATGACACCACGTTCTGTTTCTTACATCTCCAAGACACTAAATTTCCTCCAATAAAGGTAAGATATCCTGAAGTAGACTTCCTATCCATTTTGGATCCTGCAAAGTCAGAATCTGTGTAACCAATAATGTCAAGATGTCCATGTTTTGAGAACAAAATACCCTTGCCTGGAGAAGACTTCAAATAGGCCAAGATTCGGTTTACAGCTTCCACGTGCCTGTCACTCGGATTATGCATGAACTGACTAACCACACTAACAGCATAAGATAAATCAGGTCGAGTATGAGTCAAGTAAATCAATTTTCCTACTAATCTTTGATATCTCTCCTTATTAGTTGGAATCTGATCAGGATAAATGGCTAAACCATAATTTACCTCAATAGGTGTATCTACAGGAGCACACGCAGAGTTGCCAATTTCAGTCAAGAGATCTAGTATGTATTTCCGTTGAGAGAGGAAAAGCCCTTGCTTAGACCTAGAAACTTCAATACCTAAGAAGTATTTCAGATTTCCTAAATCCTTCATTTCAAATTCTTCTGCCAAGTAACCACGTAATTTCTTTATCTCATCAGAATTACTACCTGTAACAATCATATCATCAACATAAACCAGAAGTAAGGTGATATCATTACCCACCTTTTTATAGAAAAGAGTGTGATCTGCTTGGGCTTGTTTAAAACCATATTCCTTCATTGATCGGCTCAATCTGCCAAACCATGCCCTAGGTGACTGTTTCAACCCGTACAAGGCTTTTTTCAACCTGCACATCTTCCCATCTTTTGTTTGAAAACCAGGAGGAGGATCCATATATACTTCCTCTGACAGATCTCCATGAAGAAATGCATTTTTTATATCGAGTTGAAGTAATGTCCAGTCTAGATTCACGACCATAGAAAGTATAATTCGAACAGTGCTCATCTTAGCTATCGGAGCAAATGTCTCTTGGTAGTCAATTCCATAAGTTTGAGCATAGCCCTTAGTCACTACTCTGGCCTTATTCCTCTCCCATGTTCCATCGGAACGAAACTTAACTGTAAACACCCACTTACAACCTACTGTCTTCTTTCCCTTAGGTAATTCGACTAATTCCCAAGTACAGTTCTTTTGGAAAGCATTCATTTCTTCTATCATAGCAACTTTCCACTTAGGATCATCAAGAGCCTCCTGAAAATGACTAGGGATAGGTACAGAAGATATCTGAAGAGCAAACGCTAAATGAGCTTGAGACAGACAGTGATAAGAAACAAAGTCAGATATGGGATAAACAATATTAGATGAAGACTTAGAGAAGCCTAATCTATCAGGCTGTTTACGACTTCTAAGAGGATATCTCCTATCTTGAGCATTACTCAGTGGATCTAAAATTGTAGGTTCTATTACTACATGATCAGATGGTACGTCAGAAACAAGAATATCATTAGTAGAAGATAAAGGAGAAACATGTACCTCAGGGTCAACTTCGGAAGAGTCATTTGAAGTCATGGTAGTATCATCAAGAGAAGTCTCCACATTAGAAGATGGGGTCATAGCAATAACATCCTTGTTTTTTCTACCAAATTGCATTACATTCTAAAGAAGGAGAGTCCTCCCCCTTACCAGAAATCCACAACTTCTTTTCTTCTAACCACAATGTTTCCTCTTCCTTACTATGAATCTCCCCCGGAAGAGGAATCAAGGAGACATCATCAGAGAAATAAGACTCATGTTCACAAAATTGAACATCCATAGACACAAAGTATTTATTTGTAGGTGGGTGAAAGCATTTATACCCTTTTTGTGTATTAGAATATCCCAAAAAAACACACTTAAGAGCACGTGGATCAAATTTGTCCCTATGAAGGGCATGGACATGAACATAACAGACACAACCAAACACTTTAGGACATATATTAAGTGCAGAAGATAACGGGTGAAAAAGAGATAATTTTCTCAATGGAGTATGATAGTCTAGAATACGAGCAGGCATGCGGTTTATAAAAAAGGCAGCAGTCATGACAGCCTCAGCCCAAAACTGTTTTGGAATGCGCATAGTAAAGCATAGGGCACGCGCCACCTCAAGAAGGTGTCGGTTCTTACGCTCTGCTATGCCATTCTGTTGAGGTGTATAAACACATGTCGTCTGGTGAATGATGCCATGAGTTTTAAAAAAATGAGTAAGTGATTGATTTACGAACTCACGACCATTATCAGAATGAAAAACCTTGACAGATACCTGAAACTGTGTGACAATCATATTATAAAATTGAGGAATAACATGAGAAACGTCACCCTTAGATTTCAACAAATAGAGCCAAGTAACTCGAGTGCAATCATCATTAAAAGAAACAAAATATCTATGTCCAGAGGCAGTAGGGGTAGAAAAAGGACCCCACACATCAGTATAAACACAAGCAAAAGGAACAAGACTTTTATTAGAACTAATTTTGAAAGTAGCACGATTATTTTTTGCAAAAATGCACTGTTCACAAATTAAACTTGAAACAGAAATATTCGAAAAAAGTTTAGGAAACAAACGTTCCAAATAAACAAACGATGGATGCCCTAAATGACAGTGCCATAACATAATTTTTTCTTTATCACTTCCTCTATCCACTTGAACACCACAACTAGTATTGCCAGACTCCTTCTCTAAATAATAAAGACCTCTTTCTCTACCAGTGCCAATCATCATCTTCGTTTGATTGTCCTGAAATATACAATGAGTAGAATAGAAAGTTATAGAACAATCAAGATTCTTAGTGAGTTGACTAATTGACAGAAGATTATTCTTAAGAGTAGGTGCAAATAAAACAGAGGACATGAAAAATGTGGGTGATAAGGAGACATTGCCAGCTCCCAAAATTGACATTGGTGCCCCATTGGCAACCTGTACAGACTTAACATAAGAGGGTGTTAAAGAATCAAAGAGAGAGGAATTACTAGTCATATGATCAGTGGCTCCTGAATCAATAAGCCAAGTGTTAGAAGAAGAAGAAATAAAAGCAGAATCAAAATTACCTCCTTGAGGAGTTATGCGAGAAACCTGAGAGGCAGAAGCAGCAGTCTGACTAGATTTTTTTTTCGTTCAGCTTGCTTAAGTTTGTACCACTCTGGATAGCCATGTTTCTTCCAACAAACATCAACAGTGTGATTGGAATTATTGCAGTAGGTACAGAAGCGAGAACCAGAATTTGCAGATGGAGTATCCAAACGTGGTCTACTTCGTTGAACAATGAGAGCTAATGGTTCAGGATGGTCCTCAGTACCCATTGTAGCCTGCCTTTGTACTTCACGACGGACTAAAGAATATGCTTCTTCTAGACTTGGTAAAGGAAAAGTAGCCAAAATCCGACTGCTCACTTGATCCAAACTTCGATCTAAACCAGCTAAAAACATGTAGACTCGATCTTCAGCAGTACGAGTTCTCAGTTTCTCAATATCAATAGCACTTGTCATATCATTAGGTCTGCGATAATCCAATTCCATGTAAATAGAATTCATTTCATTGTAATATTCAGCAAGAGAGCGACCATTCTGACGAAGCTGAAATTACCTCTTCATTAACTCATACACTTGTGACGAGTCAGAAACATCTAAATAACTTCGTCTTACTGCATCCCAAACTTCCTTGGCAGTGCCACATTGAATAAAGTGAGACATCAACTGATCTGTCATAGAATTGATGAGCCAAGATTTTACCATGGCATCTTCAGCTTCCCATTTATCATAAGTTGGATCATCTTCTTTAGGGGCAACTTTTCTTCCTGTGATATAACCTTTCTTTTCCCTACCCGCAATATGCATTTCCAAAATCTTGGACCAAATACGGTAATTGGTGCCGTCCAATTTAATATTAACAGAGGATGAACTGTCTTGTATGGTGGTAGAAATAATTTTACTGGGAATTTGAGGTTGAGTGTGGAAGATTGATTCCATTGGATCCTTAGACATAGTGGTAATGGGTTAATTTTTTTTTTTTTTTTTAAGAAAAGTGGATCGAAAAAGAAAAAAAATGGATATATATAGGAACAGTACTGTTTGGATCTGAAACAGTACAAGAGGAAAAAACAGATCTGGAAAAAACAGATTTGAAAAACAGATCTGAAAACAGATCTGTAAAAAACAGATTTGAAAAACAGATATGGAAAGGCAAAACAAATCTGGGTAGGCCGGCGATGGGTAGCGGCGACTGTAGGAACTGGCCAGTGACAGAACACGACGACGGCCGAGAAGCCCAGAGAAGGATGGCAGCTTCTTTTTTTCGGCGGCACAAGGACGGCGGCGGCGAGGTAGCGGCAGTGGAAATATATATATATTTTTTCTCTAAGCTCTGATACCAAATTAACTTTAGAAATCAAAATTGTGTGTTTTCTCATTAACCTAATAGGTTATATATATACACATATTAATCTCAATTAAGGAAAGATAATAAATACAATATATTTACAGAATAATGATAATAAAGAAATATTATAACTTATATTCTAACTTGAAGTAATTACTTACGGCGGTCAAAATTAAAAGGCAAAGAGACCACACTTGAAGCACCAAGAGAGATAGAATCGATGATATTACCCTCAATGGTAGTTGTAAACTTTTTATCAACATTCACCTTACCCTCAATGGTAGTTGTAGCTCCACCTCGAATAGGATCTCTACTTAACTTGTACAAGCTTCCATTCTTCCTTTCTTTCATTATAACTATGGAACCTTCGCTCACCTTCATAGACTCATTCCTTGCAGAATAGCCATAGTCAAGAGAATCTAGCTTGGTCAAAGAAATCAAATTTTTTCTCACCTCCATGAACAAATCTTACATCACCCTTTGTTCGATAGCTTCATCATACATCTTAATCTTGGCAGTACCTTTTTCAATGACCTTGTCCTTGATCCATTGGCCATCACAACATCACTGGCACACATATGAAAACATCTAGAATACAAAATCCAATCATCTTGTGAACTTTCACTAGTAATCACCCATATGACATTATAATTAGAATCGTAAGTTTCAGTGACATTTACCCCTTTTCATCTTTTCGTTTCTTTTCATCAAGACCTCTTATATCTTTTATTTTTTCACAAAATCTCTTGATGCACCCTTTCTTTAAAAGCACTCAATGTCATCTCTTTGACGAGGCATGAAATGGTTTGCCATCTCTACTAGGTTCTCTTCCTCTAGGCCTATTTCCTCTACTTGATAAACTTGCTCATCTCCACATGTAGGAAGTGCGGTTGAATCATATTACTAGCTCTAAAAGTGCTGTTGACACTTCATCCACGATCATTGCAGTCTTTCCAATAAGCACGTTGTCACTACTATATCATATGATTTTGACAATGAGTACATTAAAATAATTGCTTGTTCTTCATCATCTATCTTCACATCAACATTCATAAGTTCAAAAATACATCTATTGAACATGTTTAGATGACTTCTAACGTCATCGCCTATTCGCCATCACCCATCCTCAAAGCATACAATTGTTTTTACAAGTAAAGGCTATTGGTAATAGACTTTGACATGTACAATTTTTCCAAATTGTGCTTTCATTTCATCCCAATCATCTTCCTTCATGTCTTCTTGCTTTGTCCCCTTCAATGCCTTAAGAAGTCCTTATTCACTATTATATCCTTCACATTACTTTGCCCAATGTTGAAGTTATTTTTCCCATCAAATTTCTCTATTTTAATATTTGTTGTTGTCATGTCGTATAACTCTTCCTCTCAAGTTGGAGTATAGATGTCACATATGTTTAACTTTGACAGTATAGTTTGAAAAAAACTTCCCATTATAGCATGAGACATAATGACGGCCACTCATCAGCACTCTTGAGGTATGGAATCTTGACGTTACTAGACTCCAAATTGTCTTTAAAATAATAATTTCTGTCAAGTTCGATGTGCTTTGTTTGGTCAAGTTGTATTGGATTATTAGCAATCTCAATAGCTGCTTTGTTATCACAAAAGAGAACCATACGTTCCTTAGGACCAAAATCAAGTTCACTCAATTGAATCTTCAACCAAGAAAGCTTTGTGATAGCATGGTAAAGAGCACGATATTCAGCTTCTGCACTAGATAATGACACCACATTTTGTTTCGTACTCTTTCAGGTCACCAAATTTCCTCCAATAAATGTTAGATATCTTAAAGCAAACTTCCTATCAATCTTAGGTCCTGCTAAGTCAGAGTTGGTATAACCCATGGCATCCAGGTGTCCATGTTTTGAGAACATAATACCTTTTTTTAGGGAGGACTTTAGATAAGCTAAAATTTTGTTCACATAATCCTTGTGTCGATCACTTGGGTTATGCAAGAATTAGCTCACTACACTTACTGCATATGACAAGTCAGGTCGTGTGTGAGTCAAATAGATCAATTTTCTAACTAATCGTTGATATCTCTCCTTATTAGTTGGAGCTTGATCAGTATAAATAGTTAGACAGTGAATGACCACAATAGGAGTGTCGACGGGGGTACAAGCAAATTCCCAATTTTTGCTTAGACATCTAAGGTGTACTTTCGTTGAGAGAGGAATAGTCCTTGTTTAGATCTAAAAACTTCGATACCTAAGTACTTCAGATTCCCTAAGTCCATTTTGAACTCTTTAGCCAAGTAGGTATGTATTTTCTTCATCTCACCATCGTTACTACCTACAATAATCATATCATTAATATAGATGAGAAGTAAAGTAATGTCAGAACTAATTCTTTTATAGAAGAGTGTGTGATCTACTTCAGTTTGCTTAAAATCATAATTTCTCATCGAGTGACTTAATTTACCAAACCATGCTCTAGGCGACTGTATTTAACCTGTATGAGGATTTTTTTAACTTGCATACTTGTCCTCTTGTTGGGAATCCTAGTGGAGGGTCCATATACACTTCTTTTGTCAACTCTTCGTGGAGGAAGGCATTCTTCACATCGAATTGAAGGAATGGCCAATTTAAGTTCACAACAATAAAGAGTATAACTCTTACAGTATTCATCTTGGCTACTGGAGCAAATGTGTGGATTAATAAAACTGTTGTTTTATTATAGTTTTTGAATACAATCATATATACACTCCTGGGCTTTATATAGTATAATTAGGGAATCAAAAAATAAAACAAATAAAATCTAAAATAATATTTACAGTTTAAACGATATAACTAAAATATTCCCTGATATTTGGACTTATCAACAAATCTTAATATTCAGGATTTCAACACTCCCTCAAGTTGGTTCATAGATATCAATCATATCCAACTTGTTTATGAAATCATCGAAGCTTTGAGGCAGAAGCCCTTTGGTGAAGATATCTGCAGTTTATTTTTGTGTAGGAATGTAGGTCATACAAATAATACCATTCTCAACTCTCTTTGATAAAATGTCTATCTACTTCGATGTTTTTGGTTCGATCATGTTGAATTGGATTAAGAGAAATTTTGATGGTAGCTTTATTATCACAGTAAACCTTGAGTGGAACCTCAGTTTCTACTTGTAGTTCTTCTAGAAGTTTATTCAACGATAGTCCTTCACAAATTCCTTGTGCAACTGCTCTAAACTCTGTTTCAGCACTACTTCTGGCTACAACATTTTGTTTTTTGCTTCTCCATGTAACTAGGTTCCCCTAAACAAAGGTACAGTACCTAGTAGTGGACCTTCTGTCTTCAATTGAACCCGTCCAATCAGCATCTGAAAAATCTTCTGCTTTTCTAAAGAAAAGTCCTTTACTAGAAGAGCTCTTGCTCTAATAAGTGTATAAGAAATTACTCAAGTGCACGTGTCGCAAACAAGTAATATAATAATAAGAAAGATCGTTTCCACGGAGATTGGAATACTAAAAAGTATCGTAAAAATTAAATATTAAAATCAATATTTGATATTTTTGTGTATAAAAATAAAATAAATAAAATACAATAAATAGCACGAAATGACAAGAATAAAAATACTTAAACAATATTCAACGAGAAGGATATCAAGAATCATAAGTAGATAAATCAGTTAGCATTGCAAATGTGAAATATTGTAGATAGACTGCGTTGCTGCAACCTTGCTGTAGCAATGCTGTGGCAAAGTGCACCAACAACTAGAATTGCAAAAATTACAAAGAATTCTTCCGAATCTGCAATGTTTATAATTTCTTAGGCTCAATGAAACACATTCCTATACACAATTGAGTTTAAGAACAATATTTAATGCACCAATCCCTTTGGGTTATGTGAGATAATTATATATTTATATATTAATTGCAATTTTAACTCTTATTCTTAGATTTAAATTAAACACACATTATTCAAGCTTCATCCAACTTCCACTAATTTTTCCAAATTAATCTCAATTTTCTATCATATTCATTGATGATCAAGCAATCAATAGGAATTAATCAATAAAATAAGCATTGAATAATTAGAACCCTTGTGTCAAGCAAAGTATAAATCTTTAAAATTGAAGAACAAGATTACAATCACTTGCACATCTACAATCCTAACTGAATGAAAATTTAGGCAATCATATTCATGAAATCAAATATCAATTCATTCATATTCAAAATCAGATCTATAGAGTTGTAGAAATTTCAAAATAATAAAAGAGTAATAGAAGGAATAAATTAATAAAACCTTCTTTGATTAAATCTCAATCAATCGGATTACAAAAATTTTTAATTCTCTCTTGCTTTCCTCGCCAATAATTCTTGCATATCAGGCATTTCAATTGATTTCTTCCCAGATCCCAATCTGCTACTCTATTTTTGCTTTATTTTTCGTGTTCCTTCCTACTAGTATGCATGTTCCTCTGCTGCGTTTCTTCTGCTCAGCTGCTACCCAAAATCAGTTTAGATTTATATCCTCATCCTTAGGTTTAAGTTTTAGATGAATTCTTGTGTTAACTTCTTAAATTGTCCTTAAATTGATGAGTTAAAATCTGTCAAATATTGTCCTTTTATTTAGAAGCCCAAGCCCAACTGTTGATTTGGATTTTCACGCTGTTCTTTCCTGGGCATTATGTTGCTTTTTTTTTTTCTCTACGAAGGCGCACATAAAAATCTCATGAATGAACTTTAAAGTATAAGTCTTTTTAATGTAAAGTAAGATAATTTTAGAATTAATACTAAAGAGTTCACTCATTTTCATAAATTTCATAAATGGTGTTCAAATGAGCATGATGTGCAATTCTTTCCACATGACTAGGCAAGTTTTAAGAAATAAGAGATAATATTTACTCTAATAAATTAGAGTTATCATGAGCCTTTAAGGTATCTCAGAATTCTGTACACTGCTTCTAGGTGCCTTTCTTTCGGGGAGTAAATATGTTGACTTGCTACACTTATCGCAAATATAATGTCAGGATTTGTATGTGATAGGTAGATTAGTCTTCCGACCAGTCTCTAGTACCTCTCTTTGTCTACCGATTCTTTGTCGCTTTCTATTTTTTTCCCTGTTTTAATAGGAGTGTCATTTGGTTTGCTTCCGAGCATACCAGTTTACTTTAGAAGATCTATATATTTTCGTTGTGAGACAAATATTTTTCTTTGACCTTACAATCTCCATTCCCAAGAAATATCACATTCGTCCTAAGTCTCTGACTTCAAACTCAATAGCAAGGACATTTTTTAGTCTTTCAATTTTGGTCAAATTATCTCCTATTAGTATTATGTCATCTACATAAACAATCAAGATTGTTTTCAAACCATATGAGGAGTGTTTAAAAAATATTGTGTGATTTGATTGACTTTGTTGATAGCCTTGGCTCTTTATCACCTTTGCCAATCTATCAAACCACTTGGGGTGACTGTTTAAGTCTGTAAATAGATTTGTTTAGTTTGCACGCCACATTTTGTTTATTATTTTCACAAAAATCTGGTGGTAAATGTTATGAATTTTTTGTCTAGTACTCCGTTGAAAAAGGCATTCTTTATATTCAACTGTTGGAGAGTCCATTCCAGATTTGCTGCTAATAATAATAATACCCAAACAATGTTTAGTTTTATAACAAGAGCAAATGTCTTGGTGTAGTCGATCTTATAGGTCTGGGTGAACCTTCAGCAACTAGATGAACTTTGTATCATTCAACAGTTCCATCGGATTTATACTTTACAGTAAAAACTCACTTACACCCAACTAGTTTCTTACCTCTTGGTAAGTCCACTACATCCCAAGCTTCATTTTTCTCCAGAGCTCGTAACTCTTCCATTATTGCCTCTCTACTTGAGAATTTTTCAGGCCTCATCAATATTTTTGGGAATTATGAACCTGTCAAGGTTAGTAGTAAAAGCATGGAATTTGGGAGAGTATTATATGACACAAATTTAGATACAGGGTGAGAAGTACAAGATCGAGGTTGTTTTCTGAGAGCAATAGGTAAATCATCTCTAGAAATAGAGTTACCTGGATTCAAAGAGGGCTCGAGGATAGGATCCATCACCGGGTTGAACTTTTATAGTGTCTCAAGAGTGAATTTTCTTTTGTACTTTGATTTTGGCCTTCTTGAGTAAACAAGTATCTCCTTATCTACTTGTGTTTCTGCATCTCTCCCTGAGTTTGAATGGGTTTCTGTAAATGCCACGTTAGAGTGATTTGGTGTAATAGGTTCAAGGTGAGTTGTAGAGATGGTATTTGGGAAGGAGGTACTTTATTAGGAAACTAATGGTTAAAAGAACAAAACTGATCTTTAAATTTCACAATCTCTCCCTGAAGATAAGTTTTGAAGGGGTAATATGGTGTGGTCTCAAAGAATGTGACCTCAAGGCTAGTGAAGACACTTTTCGTAGATAGATCATAGCACTTGTATTCTTTTTTAGTAGGAGAGTAGCTAATAAAAATACATTTGAGGGCTCTTGGGTCAAGTTTCCCACTGTCGTGGGGATGAACATGTACAAATGTCGTATAACCAAATATCTTAAGTAGAATGTCTGACATAAGACGAGAGGTTGGAAAACAGTGTTTTAGTCTTTGAATGGGTGTCTCAAACGAGAGAACACGGCTTTTATATGAAAGGCAATTGTTAAAACAATCTCCCCATAACATTTTTGGCATATTGGTGGTGAACATGAGTGCCTAGGCTACTTCTAAGAGATGTCTGTTTTTTTGTTCGATAACTCCATTTTGTTGAGGAGTATACACACATGGGATTTAATGAATAATTTCATGGGTTTAGAGATAATTTTTAAGGGAATGATTAACATATTCTGTACCGTTATTTGTACGCAATATTTGAATTTGTGTTTGGAATTGTGTGCATATCATAGAGTGAAAATTAATAAATACTGTTTGAACATCAGTTTTATCTTTCAGTAAATATACCCAACATACACGAGTATGATCATCGATAAAAGTAATAAATCATTTTGTATAATAGAAGGAATAAATCAATAAAACTCTCTTTGATTAAATCTCAATCAATTGAGATACAAATCTCTAACTCTCTCTTGCTTTCTTCAATAATTATTCATGTGAAACAATCATTGCGTTGCCTCTTTCCTTTGATCTGCGTTGCCTCTGTTTTCTGATCTCTTTCCTTGTTGTTCTATGTTGCCTCTTGCCCTATTTCTCTCTTTTTTTTTTTTTCTGCAGAATTTGTCCTGTTTTCAAGTTCTCTTTTGCTTTTATATATTTTTCTTAGGTTTAATTGACATGAGGTGATATTCTTATGTTAACTTTCAAGTTTGCCTTTAAAAAGATGATTTATTAAATGCCAATTATCGTCTTTTTATTAAAATCCCAAGCCCACTGCACAAATCCATCTTTAACGCTAATTTACTCTGTGCGTTTTGCTGCAGCAAAGTTGCGACAAAGCTGATTAATGCTTCTTTGTTGCTCTTTTTGTTCTTTGCGAAAGAGCACATAAAAACCTCATGAGTGAACTTTAAAATATAAATATTTTTAATGCAATGCAAGATAATTTCAGATTTAATACCAAAGAATTCACTCATCTTCATAAATTTCATAAAAAGTGTCCAAATGAGCACAATGTGTAGCTCTTTTCACATGATCAAGCAAGTTTCAAGAAATAAGAGATAATATTTACTCTAATAAATTAGAGTTATCAACTCTCACAAACTTAGTATTTTGCTTGTCCTCAAGCAATAAACTCTAGGATAATTGATAAGTGAAAAAGCAAGGAAAAAATAAAAGCCTCAACTTACGCTAAAAAATCAAGTAAAGCCAAGTTACTCTAGTGCAATCGTCAATAAAGGAAACAAAATATTTTTTTCCATAAGCAGTAGGAGTAGAGGTAGGACCCCATACATCAGTATAGATACGAGCAAAAGGAGTAGAACTTTTATTCGAACTAATTTCGAAAGAAACAAGATGAGTTTTAGCAAAAATGCAATGTTCACTTAGTAAACTAGAAGCATAAATTTGAGAAAATAATCTAGGAAACAAATGTTCTAAGTAAGAAAAAGATGGATGTCTTGAACGATAGTGCCATAACATAATCTTCTCCTTTTCAGTCGCTCTATCTACTTAAGAATCACACCTTGGGTTATCCTTCTCTATTTTCAAGTAATAGAGACGTCCTCTCTCTACTAGTGCCAATCATCATCTTAGTTTAATTGTCTTAAAACACACAATGAGTAGGATAAAAGGTTATAGAACAATCAAGATTTTTTGTAATTTTATTAATTGACAGAAGATCGTTAGATAGTCAGTGCAATTGAAATAGAAGATATTGAGAATTTTGGTGACAGTGAGTGTCCCAACCCCTATAATTGGCATTGATGTCCCATTAGTGACTTAATAGAATATATTAAATTATTTAGAATAGATGGATCATTAGTCATATGATCTGTACTCTTGAGTCAATAAACCAAGTGTTAGAAGTAGAAGAAATAATAGCATAACTAGAATTACCTTTTTGAATAGTTAATTGAGAAACATAATAAGTAGAAGATGGAGGATTGTTAGTAGAAACATTAGCCGAGTTCTTTTTCTTAACTTTGAACCACTCTGGGTAAGCCATGTTTCTTCCAACAAATATCAATGGTATGTGTGGTAACTATTGCAGTAAGTGCAATATCAAGAACCAGGGTTAGCAATGGGAGGATTTGGGCAGGTTTTATTCTTTTGAACAATAAGGGCTGAGGCCTCAGGGCGACCTTCAATTTCCATAATAGTTTGTCTTTGTAGTTGTTGAAATCCCAAGTAATTAGAGATTTGATATTGTGAATTAATTAAAATATCAGTATTTAATGTGTGCAATATTAAAAAATTATATTAATTTTAATGAGGAATATTTGTATTTAATTAGAAGATTTAATTTTTTTTTTACATAGACTAATTTAATATAAATATGTAATAGCATTAGTTGTAAAAATAGAAAAATATAGAAAAGAAAACTTCAGTTCAAAGTTTTCCACATGGTATCAGAGCAAGATTTACGTTGATTTAGCCTTTTTTTTCCTCATAGTTAGAAAAATGTCAAACCCAAATTCAGAGAAATCCTCTTAAACACCCAAAAATTTAGAATCCATCCCACTTTGAACTATAATGATTGGAAAGCTCCGCATTGCAATTCACTATTTAAAAATTCAATGGAAAAATTACAGAGATTGGGCACAATCAGTTAAACTGATTCTCAATGGAAAGGTACAAATGGGGTATGTGATAGGAGAGACGAGAAAAATCGACTCAACCAATGCAGGTGCTCTACAACGGTGGAACTCAGAGAAGTCAATGGTGACTGCATGGCTCGTCAACTCTATGTTACTAGCAATAGGAAAAACCTATATTTTTCTACCGATAGCAAGAGAAGTTTAGGAGGCCGTACGAGAGATATACTCTGATGGTGAGGATGCTTCTCAAATTTTCGAGTTAAAAACTTGATTATGGCATATTAAACAAGGCGATAGAAATGACAGACTATTACATGGAGATGGTGTCTCTTTGGCAAGAAATTGACTTGTGTTCAGAGGAGGAATGGGAGTGCAATGGTGACGGTGATGCGAACCCTGCAACACGATTCCTACGACCCAACTAGCTACGACGCTAGAGAACCACAAGAGGACGGTTCAAGACCCAACAACAAATTAGCATGCGAATTCTAAGCACAACAACAGATTTTTGGCTGCAAGAAACTCACCTCAACATATGGATATTACGCACCACGCACAGAGAAGAGGGTGAACGCCACAAAGAGATGCAAATCCTTTGATAAGTTCTTGGTTTGCAATGAAGCAAAGAGCTTTGGCTCTCAATTTGTTTTCAAACAAAATTTCATAAAATGAACCAAGGTTGTATTTGGGCTGCTACCCTTGTCCTTATATAGTGTACAAACAAAACCTAAAAGAAAAAGAAAGTATTTCAGCCATTGGATTTGATCCAATGGTCCAAATTACATAATTTACATTTGTGCCGCGGCGGGCAAATATTCATGCCGCGGCGAGGAGGCTCGGGTTACAATAATTAAAGTAGGCGGGCCGCGGCAAAGTAAATTCCATGCAGCGGCAAGGAACGTTGGCATCCAACCCGAGAGGCTTGTGCCGCTGAGCCCCAAATCCATGCCGCGGCGCTCACGTCCTTCCAACTCTGCGGACACGTCTGCCCAGTGCTGCGCGCGCGTCTGCTCTCCCTGCGCGCACATCTACCCAGCCTTCTGGTCAAAAACATAAACACTTGTGCTGCGGCGCACATATTTCATGCCGCGGAGCGCTCCTCTGGCCAAAAATCCCTACCAAAACAGAAAGTCGCTAGCCGCGGCGGGGGAATATCATGCCGCGGCGCAGCTCAAAATTTCAGAAAATCCACAATTAGCTTGGCACTCCCATGTCTCACATGTTGGTACCTTTGCTCGTGTTGTGGTGTGTCTTTTTGCGCCAATATTTCACCCCTTCTTCGGCTTGGTCCATGATACGTGTCGGGCCTTATTGGTGACGCGATCTGGTTCGTATCAGACGGTTTCCGTTATCGGAAAATAATTGAAAAAGAGTATTTGAGTTCCTGGCTAGGCTAAACTAGGAACTCGATGAGGTGCGTGGGAGTATATTGGGCCAAAAACCCTTACCTTGTGTTCGTGAAGTTTTCTTGGAGGTCCTCCGGGAGGAGAATCGTCGACGAGTCTCGAGCGAAATAGGTTGTGTTGGCGTTGGAGCTTTTGGGCTATCGCGAGAGGTCTCGACTCTCAAAGTCCTTGGTGGGAGGCTCGCGAGAAATGAATTCTCACTGAAGGAAGAGAATAGATTTAACGCATTCAAAAATGGGCCTGGGCTTGCAAATGGGATTCATGCAACACATGGTGGGATTCCTATAGAAAACCCAATAAGAGGAGATTTTGGTTTTATGGGTCATCCACCAATTTAGCCCATGGGCCTAATGTTCATAAAAATGGAGTTGGCCCAAACACATAATGCAAAATACCTTAATGTGACCATTGTCGTAAAACTGGACATACAAAAGACTTGCTGAAAAATTCATGGAAAACCAACAGATTAGAAGTCGAGACAGAATAGGATACGAGGATATCAAGTGACAGACTATCAAATTTCACATGATAGCTCAAATTTAGAGGGAGCATTTAACCTTGAACAATTGGATCAACTTTACTGTATTTTTTCAAGTATCCAAAATTTTGGTCATTCTTTCACAAATATTTCCTCAGCTTCACTAGCTTGCAAAGGTAATTATTTAAGTGCTCTAATTACCACCTCACAAAACAAAAATTCTTGGACTATTGATTCTGGTTCGTCAGATCATATGACTAACGCATATCATTTTTTTACTTACTCACCTTGTGCTGGTAATGTTAAAGTTAGAGTAGCAGATGGATCTCTCTCACCCGTTGTGAATAAAGAGAGTATTTACAAGGGATATGTGAAATATTTTTGGCTAAGAAAACTCTTAAATGAATTGATAATGTTAAAGTTAGAGTAGCAAATGGATCTCTCTCATCCGTTGTGGGTAAAGAGAGTATTCACAAGGGATATGTGAAATATTTTTGGCTAAAAAACTCTTAAATGAACTGATAATATTAAAGTTAGAGTAGTAGATGGATCTTTCTCATCCGTTGTATGTAAAGGTAGTATTCACAAGGGATATGTGAAACATTATGGCTAAGAAAACTCTTAAATGAACTGATAATGTTAAAGTTAGAGTAGCAGATGGATCTCTCATCCGTTGTATGTAAAGGGAGTATTCACAAGGGATATGTGAAATATTATGGCTAAGAAAACTTTTAAATGAACTTCATGTTGATGTAAAGTCTCCAATCAAGCTTTATTGTGATAACAAAGCAGCCATCAATATTTTTCTTAGTCCAGTTCAACATGATCGAACTAAACATGTGGAAGTGGATGGATACTTAATCAAAGAGAAAATTGAAGATGAGACTATTTGCGTAACTAATGTTCCAACAAAAGATCAAACAGCTGACATTTTTACCAAAGGACTTTGCTAACCAATTTTTGATGATTTCATTCACAAGTTGAACATGATTAACATTTAGGATCTAACTTGAAGAGTGTTGAATCCCAAGTAATTAGGGATTTGATACTGTGAATTAATTAGAATATCAGTATTTGACGTGTGCAATATTAGGAAATTATATTAGTTTTAATGAGAAATATTTGTATTTAATTAGAAGATTTAATTTCCTTTTTTTTTTTTTTTTTACCTAGACTAGTTTTATTATAAATACGTAATAGCATTGTAAAAATAGAATAATACAGGAAAGAAACTTTAGTTCAAAGTTTTCCATAGTAGTTCACGACGAACCTGTGAATAAGCTTCTTCTAGGCTTGGCAGAGAAGTAGCCAAAACCCGACTGCTAACTTGATCCAAGCTAGCTAAAAATATATAAACCCGATCTTCTATAGTTTGCTTCTTTAATTTTTCAATATCATTAGCATGCTCCATATCATTTGGCCTTCGGTAATCAAGTTCCATAAAAATCGAGTTTAGCTCATTGTTGTATTTAGCAAGAGGTCGTCCACTTTTTTGTAATTGGAAAGACTTTTTCATAAGTTTATATACTTGAGAAGAGTCAGAAACATCAACGTAGCTCGTTTTTACTGCATCCCATACATCTTTTGCAGTTCTACATTGAACAAAGTGAGAAATTAGCTTGTCTATCATGAAGTTGATAAGCCAATATTTGACTAGGTACCTTCAACTTTCCACTTATTAAAAGCAGGATCATCCTCCTTTAGAACAACTTTTCTTCCATTATTGTAATCCTTTTTTCTCTTCCGATAATATGCATCTCTAAAATTTTGGACCAAACATGATAATTTGTATCATCCAATTTAATATTAATTGAAGAAGACCCATCATGTATAGTAATGATAGATAAAATTTTACTTAATTAATTTTCAAGTACCAAGGAAGAATTGGAATAGACATAATTTATAGGTTACAAATAATATAGATAACCCACAAATATCTCGGCCAGGAACTGAATAAATGAAGTCTAACTAGAAGGAAGATTTGTACTGGTATCAATTTGAACTCCAAATATCAACGACCCAACAATAAAAAATTGCAACCCAATAGCACAACTTTGCTCTATCAAATTTAAAAATAAACAAATTTCAAGTATAATGGCAGTGTCAAAGAAGATTTGTGGGTGTTACGAGAGGCTAGGTAGACAAGCTAGTATCATGACGGAGGGGAAGGTGTCACAAGAGGCTAGGTAGACAAGCTAGTATCGCGACGGAAGGGAAGTTGTCGCAAACTGAGAATCACGAGGATACCAAGAGTTAACGGCGGCGGTGCTAGCCCATAAGAGATTGTCAGCATTTACAAGATAGGAGATGGCGGCAGTGGTAGAGCAGTGATTACTGGCGGCTTTGCAGGGTTTTAGAGAAAGAAAAGCAGTGGAATAATTTTTTGTTCTTGCTCTTATACCAAATTAATTTTGAAAGCTTATTTTATTCATTATTATAGTTGTGTATTAATACACAATCCCATATTTATCAAATAAGATAAGTAATTCCCATAATACAAAATAACTAATATGACTTGTCTTAATATATAAGAATAAATACAATATTATGTCTCTATCAATACACATCAACTCTTATCAATCAAGGACTCTCAGCCTTTAGCTCTGATACAAAACACAATAAATTTTATGTGGTTTGGCAATGTAGCTGGCTCCACGCCCAAAGTCCAAAAAATTTCACTAATATCAATCTTGAATACAATTCTTAACCTAATACTCAATATACCTGTATCTCAAGAATAATATTAGGAACCCAAAAATCACACTTAAACCTAAAGCCCCATTACACCCAAAACGCTCTTACACACAAAAAACTCCAAACAAAGAAACCCAAATTTACCGAGAACATTCTTTGTTTTATTGCACCATAACAGAAGGGATTTTGAGTAACCAATATGCAAACCCAATAGCTCTAATTTGCTGCATGCCCAAAAAAAACCTAATATTGCTTCATCTTCTTACTACCCAAAAACGTACAAGAGTATTGATGTGTAAGGTACCGGGAAGCAGACTATAATATAACAAAACTCAATTTAGAAATCAAGTTATAAGAAGAGTGCTTATTGTCCTTTTCCAAGAAAAATTGGTGCTGTTAATTAGGTAAAATTCGTAAAAAGCTAATGCCAGGCAAACTATGACTGCTATTAAACAAAAGTATAATGATAAAAAACCTTAAATCGGTACAGAAATTAAGTGGGAAATACCATTTGAACACTATAAGCTCAAACTGCTTGGATACTACCTTTCCTTTTTTTTTTTTTTTTTGGATAATAGCTTTCTTGGTAATGTGTACTGTGTAGTGGCCTCTTTAACCGTTTTTTTTTTTTTTTTTTTTAAAAAGGCTGTAGATTTCATCTCTATCTGCCCGTATTTATGTGCAATGCCTTATTTATCCAAGACCAAAGAGATACGTGAGCTTATAGATTCCTTTTCACTAGATGGTATGATGTCATGGATGAAGTTCAGCTAGACAAAAAATCTATGACTGGAGGTTTCATCTAATTTAATGGATTCTTCTCGGATTCCTTCAACAATCACCTATAATTTTTTGTAATTTACAACTTTATGACAACCCTTTCAACTTAATGATGCCCAGTAATTATGCATGCATGAGGGTATGATGGGAAAATTATAAAGGTCATCGTGGTCGTTTTCTTTGATCTTTAAGAATTATGGTCCTGTCTTTACGAGTTTTGGGGGAAAATGCAGTTTTGTTCTCTTGCCTTTTGACAAAATTTGTTTTCAACTAGTTCTTTTGCCTTGTCTTTCTCTGTCTTAATATGTCATAGTGCATCCTCAAGGAGCAACTGAAGTGTCCAACTTTTGTAGTTTCATTCTGTTGATTTTGATATTATTTGCAAGAAAGATTGGACGACACCTTAGCTGTTTTTACTTTGTTGTGATTACAGGGTTTTACATATCCTGTAGAGTCATATTTTCTGGAGAACATTCTGGAAATTACTGGGTATAGGTTGACTCCATTTAATCAAGTTGATGATTATGGTGAAGAAAAGTCATGGAAAATGCAGAATCAAGCGCAAACTTTCAGAAAGAGAAAGAGCCAGATTGCTTCTTCAGTTGAGGTATTTGAATCTGAGTCCAGCTACCTTTTATCATGACCCTTGGTTCTATTAGAAATGGTTTCTTCCTTTATGAACAACAGAATGCACTTCAAGCTGCTGACTTTAGTGAGTATAGTCCAAGTATCCGGAAATCATTATCATGTTGGAATCCCGACTTAATTGGATTTAATCTCATTGAGCATGTGCTTTGCCACATAGTCAAGAAAAAAAGACCTGGTGCTGTTTTGGTTTTTATGACTGGCTGGGATGACATAAATTGTTTGAAGGTTCAGCTCCAGTCTCATCCTCTTTTGGGGGATCCTAGTAGGGTCTTGCTGCTTGCATGCCATGGTTCCATGCCCAGCTATGAGCAGGTGATACTATTTACTTTCCTTTATGTTCTTGACAAAAATCATTTTGGTATTGTTTTTCTAATTAAAGAAAATCCATAGTAGATTCAAATTCTTCAGTGCATTTATGTTCATTTCTCGTTGTTGCAATGAATAGAAGAAATTGGATACTTCATTGCATCTTTTACTGCTTAGATTTTATGATTTTGTATTATACTATTTATGCTGTCAACATATGAGACTTGAGAGGATAAATGTTCAAGATCTATTAACTCCATGTTGTATATTTTGTCGATAGAGATTGATATTTGATAAGGCCAAAGATGGAGTGCGGAAAGTAGTTCTTGCTACAAACATGGCCGAGACCAGTATCACTATCAGCGACGTGGTATTTGTGATTGACTGTGGAAAAGCAAAAGAGACAGCATATGACGCTCTAAATAACACTCCCTGTCTGCTTCCATCTTGGATCTCAAAGGCTGCTGCTCAGCAAGTAAGAGTTTTCTGATAATAATTTGATCCTTTTTTTTTATTTATTTAAATATATTGTGCGTTGGGGTTTCAAACCATGGAACTTTTGGAAATAAATGTTAAGCATTTACCAACTTCCCAATAATCCAAAAGTTGTTCCTGCATAGTGGATGTCTTGAATCTCTATTTCTTAAAAAGGCTTAATAGTTTCATCTACAAAATAGCTTCTCTATGAGTCATTAAAACATTTATTTAAAAAGTTTAGTTTGATGATGCTGCTTTATAGAGAAGAGGAAGAGCTGGTCGTGTTCAACCTGGCGAGTGTTACCATCTCTATCCCAGATCTGTATATGAGGCCTTTTCTGATTACCAACTGCCAGAGATGTTAAGAACGCCTTTACATTCCTTGTGCTTGCAAATCAAAAGCTTACAAATGGGAAGCATTTCAGAATTCCTATCTAAGGCATTGCAGCCACCAGAACCACTATCGGTAGGTTTCAAATCTTGTGCTTTTTCAACTTGTGTTCTGGGTTTGTGAAAAGATACACTCATGGTTATTAACTTTGATTTTCAGTTATCTTAGCTTTTTATCTTCTTAGATTCTATGTATCTTTTTTTTTTTTTGTAATTATTCCCTGAAGATTAGTGGTAATGGTATATCCATGGGGTTTTTTTAATTTCTTAAATTGTGTTTGATTTGTAGGTTAAAAATGCTGTAGAATATTTGAAGCTTATTGGGGCATTCGATGAAGATGAAAATCTAACATTGCTTGGTGAAGAAATCTTGATGTTACTATATGATATTTTCTAATTTCAAAAGATGGAGTAAAACCATAAACCTGACTTGATGGTTTGCAGGACGGAACCTGTCAATGCTTCCAGTTGAACCTAAACTTGGAAAAATGCTCATATTAGGTGCTATTTTCAACTGTCTCGATCCAATCTTGACTATTGTTGCTGGGCTTAGTGTTAGAGATCCATTCTTTGTGCCCTTTGAAAAGAAGGATGTGAGTTTACAGAAGTGCGTTTATGTTTCAGCATATCATACTTTTATATTTTGTCTGGAACTAATATGACTTGTTTCCATTTTTGCTTATTATTAGATGACATAATATTTAGCAGCTTAATTTAAGTCTCTTTTGTTCGAAACGATATTATTGCCAGTAGTTTTTGTCAGTTCTATTGATTAGCCATTTAAGCTCGTTATAATCTCCGTGCACAAAAGTGCATGCCTGAGTTATTTCATTTTGTTTATGGGATTGTTTTGGTGGTTTGTCTTTCAAACAGTGAATTTTCTTATTGTATGAGTTTTTCATGCAAGACTTCATGACTCAAGTTCAATCAATATTGAAGAATCAATGGTGATATACATGCTTAGAACTTATTGCTCATTGCCTACAACTTTTTAATTTTGAATTATTATCTACACTCTCATAAGAGAAGATAAGTTGTACCAGAGAAATTAGGGTGATATAGTCATAATTAGTTTGAGGGCATTGTTTCTATCGGTTTGATGGGTGCAAAGTTATGTGTAACATACTTTAGAATATTGGGGGTCTTCAATTTTTTTCTATTTATTTGGGTATTGAGCACACATTTTTCTCAATTTTCTTTAAATTTTCACCAAATTGAAGTGGTAAGTACCTACACTTATGTCCATGTCTTATCACATACACACGGAGACTCTCGAAAATTGAAGAGTCGTGTAACTGTTAGGCTTAAGGTTCATTTCACTTATACTAGGAGGAAGGGTAGAGTTGGCATTTCACGTGAATAGCTAAGGCAAGGAAGTTAGTTATCAATTGGTCCCATAAAAGGCCACGTAGGAAGTTTGTTAGAAAGCATATGGGAATTAGAATAAGAAGAAAGGCATTGTGTAGGAGGGAAGGCATTGAATCAATTGTAATGAGCTATTGCTCTTGTGGAGAGTACTCAAGCTTTTCGAAAAGCTTGGAGGATACAGTTTATGAGGTTAACCATTTTGAAGAGTTTTATCTCTAAATCTATTCTTATAGCTTAATTTTATTATCTAATTACATTGTTAGAAATCAATTTATATCAAATTGGTATTAGAGCAAACAAAACTGGGGGAGCAATGGCTAAGAATGTGAATTAGAGAATGGATGCAATGGAAGATGTGTTGGGAATCGTGCAAGGAGAATAGGAAAAGATAGGAAGTTGGAGGACTGAAAAAAGAGATTCTCACTTTGACCCAACAGTTGAACCTACTGTTCGAGCAAATGTTCAAGCTTCACGAGGAGATTCAAAGACAAACTTTTTCGAGGAGAGCAAAGGAGACGATGATGGTGAGTCCCGTGAGGGAGGTTTTTAGGGAACTTCATCGAGAACAATTGAACCCAGCCATACCACTAACTTATGCCACGATTTTCGATTTCGAAAATTGGATATGCTACTGTTCGAAGAAAGTAATCCCGATGGATGGATAATGAGAGCATAAAGGTATTACACATTCCATAGAATGAATAATGAAGAAAAATAAGAGACAGCGGTGGTGAGTTTTGAGGTAGACGCCCTCCTTTGGTACCAATGAGAAAGTATTCACAACTTGGGAGGAGATGAAACTAATGATACTTAGTTTTGATCTATGTAAGGAGGAATGTTGTATGAGCAGTGGCTTGCCTTGGAGCAAGAAGGGACTGTAAATGACTATCGTCGGAAGTTTATTGAACTCTTGACTCCTTTGGAAAATGTATCAGAGGAGCTTGCAATGGGAACCTTCATGAATGGACTCAAACTAGATATTAGGGTTAAGTTGAGGATATTGGACCCTAACTCGTTGGGCCGAGCTATGGACCTGGCCCAAATGATTCAAGAAAAGCTGGACATTTCTCATAATTACTAGTTTCACACTAAAGCCCAAACTAATAAGACCCAACTATCTAGTCGATATACTCCCTCAACGATAAACTCATTTCAAGCTAACCTTGAGGGAAGTTCGCCGGCGAACAAACCAGTGGCAAAGATACGACGACTTACTCGAAATTGCAAAGAAAAAGAGAGAAAGGGCTTTGTGATCGTTGTAACGACAAGTGGGCCACTGTTGTAAGAGGAAGGAATTGCAAGTGATGCTCATCAATGATAAAGAGGAAGTGAGCAATGAGGCCACAATGGAAAAACAAGAACAAAAAGAGTTGGAAACGGCCGAATTAGACCCAGTGATTGAAGCATCATTAAATTCAGTGGTGGGTTTCACCACTCCTAAAACTATGAAACTTTATGGATATATTGGTGAACAGGAAGTGGTAACGTTGATAGACTCTGGAGCCATTCATAATTTCATCTCCACAAGTCTGGTGGAGCAGCTCCAAATTCTAGTAAGACAAAGGGCTATGGGGTGACATTGGGGTCACAAAATTTAGTGAGGAGTGAAGGGGTATGTCGGGGAGTGAAACTGTAGTTATAGGTCCTGACCATGGTAGATGATTTCCTACCACTGAATTTGGATAGTTCATATATCATTCTGGGCATTCAATGGTTAGAGATGTTAGGCATGACTCACACAAATTGGAAGCTGCAAACTATAAAGTTTTTGATGGGTGGACAGACTGTAACATTGAGAGGAGATCCTTCATTAAGCAATTTTCGAGTCTCCTTGAGAGCCATGATGAAGACTCTGAAGCAAGAGACTAATGAAATTTTGATAGAATTCAATCATTTAGATGCTCTAGAAGCTGAACAAGGGGAGGAGTCTAAATTTGTGTGATCAATTCTTCAAAAATACTATGCGGTGTATAACATGCTTGAGGGGTTACCACCCAAATGAGACAAGGAGCACACCATCATTTTGCAAGAAGGCATTAGTCCTACAAGTGTAAGGCCTTATCGATACCCTCACAACCAAAAGGATGAAATTGAGAGGCTCAAACAAGATATGCTGAAGGCAGGAATCATTCGAGCTAGCACCAATCCCTTCTCTAATCCAGTGATTTTGGTGAAGAAGGATGTATGGATTAATAAAACTATACTTGTTTTATTATATCTGAATATATGTATATACACTTCTAGGGTATAATATAATACAATTAGTAAATCGAAAATAAATCAAAATCAAAATAAAGATAAGAATAAATATTTTCTGTTTAAACTAACAAAAAATCCTAAACCAATTTCCTAATATTTCGGAATTTTCACTCCCTTCAAGTTGGTTCATAGATATCAATAATGTCCAACTTGTTTATGAAATCATCGAAGCTTTGACGCGGAAGCCCTTTAATGAAAATATCTGCAGTTTGTTCTTGTGTAGGAATGTAGGTCACATAAATAATATCATTCTTAACTCTCTTTGATAAAATGTCTATTCACTTCGATGTGTTTAGTTCGATCATGTTGGACTGGATTAAGAGAAATGTTGATCGCAGCTTTATTATCACAGTAAACCTTGAGTGGAACCTCAGTTTTTACTTGTAGTTCTTCTAGAAGTTTCTTCAACCAGTCCTTCACAAATTCCTTGTGCAACTGCTCTAAATTCTGCTTCAGCACTACTTCTAGCTACAACATTTTGTTTTTTACTTCTCCATGTAACCTTTGCAAATCTATCAAACCTTGCTCAGGGTAACTATTTAAGTCCGTAGAGAGATTTGTTCAGTTTACACGCCACATTTTGTTTATTATCTTCACAAAAACTTGGAAGTAATGGCATGAAAATTTCTTAGTCTAATACTCCGTTGAGAAAACCATTCTTTATGTACAACTGTTGGAGAGTCCATTCCAAGTTCGCAACTAATGACAATAATACTCTAACAGTATTTAGTTTTGCAATTGGAGCAAATGTCTTGGTGTAGTCAATCCCATAAATCTGGGTGAACCCTTTAGCAACTAGACGAGCTTTGTATCGTTTAACAGTTCCATCGGCTTTATACTTTACAGTAAAAACCTACTTGCACCTAACTAGTTTCTTACCTTTTGGTAAGTCCACTACATCCCAAGTTTCATTTTTCTCTAGAGCTAGTAACTCTTGCATTACTACATTCCTCCACTCGAGACTTTCCCAAGCCTCATCAATATTTTTGGGTATTATGATCCTGTGAAGATTAGTAGTGAAAGCATGGAATGTGGGAGACAAAGTATTATATGGTGAGAAGTACAAGATCGAGGTTGTTTTCTAAGTGCAATAGGTAAATCATCAGTGGAATTAGAGTTACTTGGATTCAAGGAGGGCTCAAGGATAAGATCCATCAACGGATTGGACTCTTGTAGTGTCAAGAGTGAATCTTCCTTTGCACTTTGATTTTGGCTTCCTTGAGTAAACAAGTATCTCCTTATCAACCTGTGATTCTGTATCTCCCCTGAGTCTAAATGGGTTTCTGTGGATGGCGCGTTAGAATGATTTGGTTTAACAGGTTCCAGGTGAGTTGTAGAGATTGTATTTGGAAAGGATGGACTGTTATTGTTTTGGAAGGAGGTTCTGGTACTGTTATTATTTGGGAAGGAGGTACTAGGAAATGAAAGGTCAAAAGAGTAAAATTGATTTTCAAAACTCACATTCTCCCCTTGAAGAGGAGTTTTGGAAGGATAATATGGTGTGGTCTCAAAGAATGTGACATCAAGGCTAGTGAAGACACTTTTCGTAGAGGGATCATAACATCTATATCCTTTTTGAGTAGGAGAGTAGTCAATAAAAACACATTTGAGGGCTCTCGGGTCTAATTGTCCATGGTCGTGGGGATGAACATGTACAAATGCTATATAACCAAATATCTTAAGTGGAATGTCTGGCAAAAGGCAAGAGGTTGGGAAACAATGTTTTAGTTTCCCAATGGGTGTCTCATACGAGAGAACACTGCTGGGCATTCTATTTATAAGGAAAGCAGATGTCAAAACAACATCTTCACAGAACATTTTTGGCATATTGGTGGTGAACATGAGTGCCTAGGCTACTTCTAAGAGATGTCTGATTTGTTGCTCAATCACTCTATTTTGTTGTGGAGTATACACACATGAGATTTGGCGAATGATTCCATGGTTTTGAAGTAATCTTTAAGGGAATGGTTAACATATTTTGTACCGTTATCAGTATGTAATATTTGAATTTGTGTTTGAAATTGTGTATTCATAGAGTGAAAGTTGATAAATATTGTTTGAACATTAGTTTTATCTTTCAGTAAATACACCCAACATACACGAGTATGATCATCAATAAAGGTGATAAACTACTTTGTATGAGTGCGATTTGGATGCCGAGACGGTCCCCATAAATTGCTGTGGATTATGGCGAATGGTTTGGAAGGGGTGTATTTGGATTTTGGAAAGGATGTACAATGATCTTTTGTAAGTTCACGTTTCACATTGTAAATAAGATAATTCTTTATTCTGAATAAGAGATGGAAACAATTGCTTCAAATACTGAAAATTAGGGTGATCCATTCTAAAGTGCCTCAACAAAAAATTATTATTCCTAGGAAGAGAAGCAGAATTACAATTTTTAATTTGATTTTGTTCACTCACATTGGTTGTGTCAAAGTAATAAAATCCTTCACTCTCTTTAGCATTGCCAATCGTCTTCTCTGATAATAGGTCTTGAAAAATACAAAATGAAACGAATTTAGCATAGCAATTTGTGTGAGCTGTTAATTTACTGACATATAATAAGTTGCAGGATAATTTTGGGACATGAAGGACTGACTCAAGAGTAATAAATTCAGAAATTTTAATACTCCCTTTTCCGGCAATTGGAGAGAGGGTGCCATCTGCAATTCTTACTTTTAAGTTACCAGCACAAGGTATATGTGAAGAAAAAAGTTCATAGTTGTCTATCATGTGATCTAATTTACTAGAGTCAATAATCCAAGGGGTATTTATTTTTTAGAGTAATGCCATTAAAAAATTACCTTTATAATGCTAGCAAGCCAGAGGGAACATTTGGAAAACATCTGAAATTTGGATTAAATGTTGAACTAGACATAAGTTTGTCGTTTTCATGTTGATTAGTCGAGACCTGATTTCCTTGAGTCTTGTAATTTTGCCTCGGTTTTCAATTTGTTGGTTTTCCATGTAACTTCTAACACGTATCTTTTGTATGACCCATTCTATGACAATGATCACAAGGTCTTTTTTTGTGTTGGGCCTGCCCAGCATTGTTTTGTAGCCCACGTGACAAGAGTCCATGGACTATATTTTCATAAATAGGCCCAATATGGTCATGAGAATTGCTGGAGCCCAAACCAGGCCCAACCGGTCCACTTGAATTATCACAGCCCGAGCCCAGCCCACCAAAGCATGGTTTTAGCCCATGTGAGTGTGCATGGCCCATGGGTCCTTCAGCTTGTGATGGAGCTCCATGGCCCACGTACCTTTTCAGCCCAATCTCCAGCCCGCACGCTACATAACCACTTCCAGCCCTATCCTTCATCATCACCACTCGCTTGGACTCCTCGTGCCGCACCTCTGAGAAGCACTCCCTCGTCAACAGTAGAAGCTGCCAGCCGAGGATCCTTCCTCAAACTTCATCGAGAACACGGTTGAGATTGGCCAGAAATTCAAAAACTCTCATTCTCCATTTTCATCTTATACCGAACACTATCACCAACGCATTCCCACTCCTCTTCACAAATCAAGTCCAGTTCTTGTCACAATCCAACCATTTTCATGTAATAATCCGTCACAGAGAGATTCCCCTGTTACATTTGCCAAAGATGTTTCTTGATCTCAAAGATTCGAGAGGAGTTTCCAGAGTCTGAATATGTTTCCTTCAAGGCAATCCATACTTCCCTTGCCTGTGGGAAGGAATAAGTAGGTTTTTCCTACGGAGGGTGTCATAGAGTGGACCATCCATGAAGTTATCATCAAGTTTTCAACCGTCCATCTCTGGAGATCAGTTAGATCATCGGGTTTCTTAGCATCACCGGTAAGGTAACCCATCTTTCCTTTTTCTTGAATTATCAGTGTGATGGACCGAGCCCATTCTCGGTAATTCTTACCATTTAGTTTCTTAATGGTGAGTTGAAGTGGGGAATTATCAGCACCATCATGGGTGGGTGTGATCATCTCCTCTGTCTCCTTCCTCCTTGTTGGTACGACCAGAGAAAGGAGACTCACTAGTATGTTCTTCCATGGACGAGTTTAGGTTCTGATACCATATGGATTAATAAAACTATACTTGTTTTATTATATCTGAATATATGTATATACACTTCTAGGGTATATATAATATAATTAGTAAATCGAAAATAAATTAAAATAAAATAAATAAAGATAAGAACAAATATTTCTGTTTAAACTAACAAAAAATCCTAAATCAATTTCCTAATATTTTGGGATTTCTACAGGATGGCTCTTGGAGGTTTTGTGTAGATTACAGAGCTCTCGACAAAGTTACAGTTTTGGATAAGTACTCCATCCTTGTAATTGATGAATTATTAGACGAACTACAAGGTGCCCAGGTCTTTACCAAGCTAGATTTGAAGTTAGGTTATCACTAGATAAGGGTTAGGGAAGCAGACATCCATAAGACAGCTCGCAGGACCCATGATGGGCATTATGAATTTCTGGTTATGTCTTTTGGCTTAACCAATGCTCCATCTACCTTTCAATCACGCATGAATGAGGTATTTAGACATTTCTTAAGGAAGTTTGTGTTAGTATTTTTTGATGATATCCTAATTTTTAGTCGGGATGAATCCACCCATGAGTTGCATCTTAAATTAGTGTTAGAACTTCTGCATGCAAACCAATTGTATGCCAACAACAACAAAATGTGAGTTTGGCAAGAGGGAAGTGTCTTATCTGGGTCATATAATATCTAGAAATGGGGTAGCAACAGACCCTAGCAAGGTTCAAGTAATGCAAGCATGGCTTGAACCTAAAAACATCAAGGAGTTGAGAGGATTTTTGAGCCTCATTGGGTTTTATAGAAAGTTTGCGGCAAGTTATGCTTATAAAGTTTTGCACTAACTGAGCAACTCAAGAAAGATCAATTTCAATGGAATAATTCAGCTGCTCAGGCATTTAAGGATTTAAAGGAAGCTATGACTAGAGTCCCAGTCTTAGTCGTGCCCAATTTCTCTAAAACATTTGTGATGGAGACTGACACTTTTGGTTATGGATTGGGAGCAATACTACTTCAAGAGTAGAGGCCTACGGCCTACTACAGTCATACCTTGGGAACCAAGGCTAGATTAAAGTTCATCTATGAGAAGGACCTAATGGCTATAGTTTTTGCAGTGGAGAAATGGAAACCTTACTTCTTGGGAAGACACTTTAAGGCCAAAATTGATCAACAGAGTTTGAAGTTCTTGTTAGAACAAAGGATTCTCAATAGTGAATACCAAAGATGGGTAACCAAGTTGATGGGATACAATTTTAATATACAATACAAGCCTGGTGCAGGTAGCTGATGCTCTTTCAAGAATACCAAACCAAATAGAATTGACTGAGATACAAGTACCTCAGTGGCAGCATTGGCCAGACTTATTGAAAGAGATAAAGGAGGATGTCTTCCTACAGAAAGTGAGACAAGACTTATTGGAAGCGCATTCTAAAGCTGAAGGATTCTCAATTCATCATGGGGTGCTTTATTATAAAAGGAGGTTGGTAATTCCTAAGGGGACCAAACTCTTAAACCCGATTTTAATGGAGTACCATGCTACTCCCATTGGAAGACATTCAGAAGAGACTAAGACTTACTAAAGAATAGCTTTAAAGTTATACTGGGAAGGGATACGTAAGGACATTTGCTCTTTTGTGCAATAGTGTGTGGTATTCCAGCAGAGCAAGTATCAGGTAACTACCCCAGTTGAGTTACTCCAGCCAAAACTCTTATCTACCCAAGTTTGGGAAGAAATCATCATGGATTTCGTTGAAAGGCTACCCAAGTCAAAGAGAATTGATACAATCTAGGTAGTAGTGGATAGACTTGGCAAGTATGCCCACTTCATAGAACTGAAACACCATTTTACTGCTGTGCCAGTGGCTCATATGTTTACATAGTGAGTTTGCATGGGATTCCTAAATCAATCATATCAAATCGAGATAGGATTTACCCGAGTCATTTATGGGATGAATTGTTCAAGCTGCAAGGTACCTCTCTCAAGAGGAGCACAGCCTATCACCCTCAATCTGATGACCAATCAGAAGTGGTGAATCAATGTTTGGCGACCTACTTGCACTATTTTGCTTCAAAAACCCTAAGCAGTGGGCTAAGTGGTTGCATTGGGCAGAATATTGGTACAACACGACCTACCATTCTTCCACTAGCACCACACCATTCTAGATGGTATATGGCTGAGACCCTGCTAAGGTGATCAGGTATGAGAAGAATGCATCCATTGTTTCTGCTGTTAGCAGACAAAGATGCTAATCTGGATGATTTAAAAATGCATCTGCTACGAGCATAGTAGAAGATGAAGGGTTATGCTGATGCTAAGAGATACTATGCAACTTTTGTAGTGGGTGAGTTGGTGTTTCTTGTATTCAAGCCTTATAGACAACAATCCTTGGCTAAACGTAAGTATGAAAAACTGGTTGCACATTATTATGGACCTTACAAAGTTCTTCAGAGGATAGGGTAGGTAGCATACAAATTGGAGCTTCCCCAATCTACTTACATCGCCCTTTACGTATTTCTCAACTACGTGCAGCTAGAGGAGTAACCAACTCTTCTCCAGTTCTACCACTTCAACTCAATGCTAACTTAGAGCTTATAGTAGAGCCAGAAATAGTGCTGGAAGTGCAGTCTAAAGTCCCTGGGCAAACTAAGGTACTAGAAGTGTTGCTGAAATGGAAGGGTCTCCCAGAGTATGAAGCTACAGGGGAGGGTTTTTTTTCAATATAGCAACAGTTTCCTTCATTTCACCTTGAGGACAAGGTGCATGTGTTGGCGGTGGCAGCAGGGGGGGTTTTATTGTTAGGCCTAAGTTCATTTCACTTATGCTAGGAGGAAGGGTAGAGTTGGCATTTCACGTGAATAGCTAAGGCAAGGAAGTTAGTTATCAAGTGGTCTAAGAAAAGGCCAAGTAGGAAGTTCGTCAGAAAGCACGTGGGAATTTAGAATAAGAGGAAAGGCATTGCGTAGGAGGGAAGGCATTGAACCAGTTGTAACGAGCTACTACTCTTGTGAAGAGTACCCAAGCCTTCTTGTAGGATACAGTCTATGAGTTTAACCATTTTGAAGAGTTTTATCTCTAAATCTATTCTTATAGCTTATTGTTTTTATCTAATTACATTGCTAGAAATCAATTTATATCAGTAACATAGGTACAAAGTTGGAATAAAATTTTATTTTGAATGAAATAGTAAGGAATTTAATTTTTGTGTTAACATGAAAGCATTTTAAATAACTGCTTCCCCCTCTTGCAGCATACAGAGTCAGCAAAAGCACAATTAGTAGACAATGCTTACAGTGATCATCTTGTACTTGTCAAAGCTTATGAGGGTTGGAAAGATGCTGAGAGATATCAATCTGGTTATGAGTACTGCTATAAAAAAATTCTTTCTGCACAAACTCTAAAAGCCATCAACTCTCTTCGAGAGCAGTTTTTTTATTTGCTCATGAAAACTGATTTGATTGATACACAGAGTTGTAACACATGGAGCCATGATGAACAACTTATCCGAGCCATTATCTGCGCTGGTTTATTCCCTGGAGTATGCTCCATTGTGGTAGGTTGGTCTCCTTTTGTTTACTTTATAGTTCACCACATTTACTTTCTTTTTCTTTTTTTGCAATTTTTATGAGTGGCATTAGACAAGATTTAACAGTTACTTCAAGGGATTTCAACTTCTGTTCCACAGAAGAAAGAAAAGTCTCATTCACTCAAAACGAAGGAAGATGGACAAGTGCATCTGTGCTCTGTAAGTAGTATTTTGGATTCTGTGTAAGTATTTGTAATGTGTTTCTGAAGCATTATTATCATAATGATCCCGTTTCTCCATCCACTACGTTTTGCACTATACAGTTTTCTGTTAATGGTGGAGTGTCAAATATTCCATATCCGTGGCTGGTATTTGATGAAAAGGTTAAAGTGAACTCTGTGTTCCTTCGGGATTCAACAGGCGTATCTGACTCCATGATTCTTTTATTTGGAGGAAAGATTTCCATTGGTAGGCTTGTGAGTTGCTACTTTTCCTTGTGCTTGATAGAACTTACCAATGCTATTTCACCCACCCAACCCTCATCCAAGGGGAGAGCCCAACACTTATAATGTATTGATTTGATAGGATGGGCACCTGAAAATGTTGGGAGGATACTTGGAGTTTTTCATGAAACCTGAATTAGCAAATATTTATGTTACCTTGAACAAAGAGCTCGACAAACTGATTCAAGAGAAGGTAAGATTTTTCATTTGCCACCACTTTATAATTTACTTCTTTTAATGTGGTATTTAATAAGAAATCAGATATTTGTTTGCTTTGAAAGTAGACAATCTGGGACTGTGATTCCATCGTACCGTTATTCTCCATATAATTTTCTGGCATATTTGATCTTTTGTGTGTATGCATGCAGCTTGTGAATCCCACATTGGACGTTAATTTTTCCCGGACACAGCTTTTGTCTGCAGTGAGATTGCTGGCCTGGGGAGACCAGTGTGAAGGTAGATTTGTCTGTGAGGAATCGCTAAAAGGCAATATAGGTGGAGGTCGTAACCCTGAAATTCAGTTGCAAACATTGCTTGCGAGAACTGGCAATCGAACAGCTGTTTATAAGACGTACGAAGTTAAAAACAACCAGTTCTGTTCGATCCTCATGTTTAATGGGTTGCTATTTGTTGGGAAGCCTCGTAAGAGTAAGAAACTTGCAGAAAAGGACGCAGCAAAAGAAGCTCTGCTATGGTTGGAGGAAAGGGATCGATCATTAGCAAATTTTTAGAGTTGGCGGATTGAGATGATAACTACAGCTACTAAAAGTCCTGGCTGATGATTATTAATGAGCGT
Organism: Elaeagnus macrophylla; assembly: GCA_029378325.1. Taxonomy (NCBI): domain Eukaryota; kingdom Viridiplantae; phylum Streptophyta; class Magnoliopsida; order Rosales; family Elaeagnaceae; genus Elaeagnus; species Elaeagnus macrophylla. The sequence goes on from CM055651.1 coordinate 5,669,549, forward strand.
TGCGCTCACATTAGCACAGAGGTCAAATGAAATTGATCCATATTTATTGCAGCATGGGGTGGCTGCCCAGTTTTTATTAGATGCATGTAGAACAAATATATGGGGTGGCTGCCCAGTTTTTATTAGATGCATGTAGAACAAATATATTTTAGTTGGGGTGTGTTTGATAACGATTTTGATTTTTAATTTTTGATTTTTTTTGCCTGATTTTTCAATCATATATGTTTGGTAATGATTTCAGATTTTGATTCACATTTTTAAGAAATCATTATCAAAATATTGGATAGCTTACAAATTTAAAAAAAAAAAAAAAAAAAATTCAAACAGATTTTGGATTTCAAATTGCTTTTATTTTCACCCAGCAGTGTTTAGAGATTAATAAATCAAGTCTTTTTAATGTTCAAGTCTAAGAAGAAAATGATTAAAAATATAAATTTTTAAAAAATACCCCCAAAAAAATTATTATTTTAAAGTTTTTTTTTGAAAAAAAAAAAATATATATATATATATATAAAGCATTATTAAACAATTTGTAGGTAATTTTTTTCGTGAAAATCTTTAAGTATAAATTGTTATCATAATTATATTTTAAAAATTTAGAAATTATAAAATTAATTATAAAATTATAAATCATAAATTAAAATTATTATCAAATATAATTTTAATTTATTTTTTATTTTTTTTGAAATGTAGGGCAAGTTATTTGTAGTAAATACAATTAATGATAGTGTAGTAATCAATATTTATTGTTAAGTGTATGCCTTAAATATTTGAAGCAATGATGATATATGCATCCACTTTCTCTCTCTTATGGCATCAAAGATTCAGATTGTGTAGTCTTTTTATGGTTATTTATAGTATAAAAAAGTAGTATATTTATATAAAAATTTGGTACAATTAAGAATATGAGTTTAAAATATACTAAATACTTTATGTAATTCGTCTGAATTTTTAATTTAAAAATATGTTTGAATTTTTCTTTCCTTACAAATTAAAAATAATATTTTTTTTTCTTTTTAAAGTGTAACAAAAATATAAAAGTTAATTAAATTTTTATTTAAATAAATTTTTATAATAAAATTATTTTTATATGTAAGCAAATTACATAAAATAAATTACATGATTTTAAATACGAGTTATTTTAATAAATTATCTATCAATTAATTTTATTCAATTATTATACATGTAATTAAAAATTATAGAGATTAATTATAATACAATTTAATATATTTTAGTTAATTTAATATATTTTAGTTCAATATCCTGTACTTTTTATTTAATATGGTATATCAAATATATTAGAGTATTTCTCTAAATAGTTTTAACTAGCTCATACATTTGTTCAATTTATAAATCTTCCAAGTTTGATGAAATATACAGCGAATTACTTAAATAGTAAATATTCAAAGAAAAATACCATTTTTACTTAAATAGCAAACATGAGCTACAAAACGCACAGTTTTAAAATCACTTGCCATATTAAAATTACAAATTTATCCTCGAGTTAATATTATTCTTTCAATGCACAAATGTAACATTTACATACAAATTAAATCTGAATGTAATTCTTACATATAATAAAAATATATTGTAAAATGGACATAAATTATAAAAAATCAAACGAAAAATTAAGAAATAATGGAAATAGAGAAGATATTTTAGGATCTTAAAATTTCTTAATGTAATGCGTACATTTACATTTATTTTTGCATGTAAACTATACATTCAAATTTTTTATTCTGATTACTGATTACTGCTACTGTTTTTATAGTAGGTTGACTTAAAATTTCTTAATGTAATGCGTACATTCACATTTATTTTTGCATGTAAATTATATATTCAAATTTTTTATTCTGATTATTGATTACTGCTGTTGTTTTTATAGTAGGTTGACTTAAAATTTCTTAATGTAATGCATACATTCACATTTATTTTTACATATAAACTGTACATTCAAATTTTGCTATATTTTTTTATTCTGATTACTTTGATGTTTTATGTATTATACCTTGGATTAGAATGTACATTGAAGTTGATCAAGAATCACATTGTAGTGGGTTTTTTTTTTCTCTTATATTATATTAGAAGGTTCATATATTGGCATATTTTAATGTAATGCATATATTCACATATATTTTTTATGTAAGCTGTACATCCAAATTCAGTTATAAAATTTGAATGTACAGCTTAAATACAAAAATAAATGTGAATGTACGCATTACATTTCTATTATTTCTTAATTTTTCGTTTGGTTTTTTATGATTTCTGTCATTTTACAATATATTTTTATTATATGTAAGGGTTATATTCAGATTTAATTTGTATGTAAATGTTACATTTAAATTTTTAAACTTGAAAGACTCAAGGATTAAAAATGTCATTTGGGCTTTATTAAAACACAGTCGTTTTACTATTTAAGTAAAAAAATTAATTTTTCTCTTTTCTGTGCTATCTCAGGTAATTAATACTGAAATATAGCCTTCACTAGATGAAGTGGGAATTATCTATGTGAAATTCATTCTTTTATCCAGATCAAGCATCCATCCAAATAAATTGGCCTTCATCCAAAAGTACTAATATTCATCTGGATGAAATTCATCCAAACAGATCTTCACTAGGCTGAAGATTCTCATGTAAAAGTGATTTTCAATTGGATAAGTTGCACTTCGATATATTTGGAAAAAAGATGTTCGTCAATTTTGGGCAATTTTCCTTCCCTTAATTTTCATAAGACTGCTCATAATGGCCACAGACAACCCAGCCTGTTTATAACCATTTTAGGCCATGCAAGGCAAAACCAGCAAAGCACACCCTCCATTGAGGAACTAGTGCCTTGGTAGTTTTTTATAGGGATTTCAACACACAAGGAAGGACGTGGTGGGAAGCCCTAGCTTCTGTTCAGCTGATCATTTCGTTAGCATCTTGCATTCACGCCTTTGTTTGATTGCTGCTTAGGGATGTAGTTGTAGTGTTAGTGGGTCAGTTGCTCCACTTATTATCTCCTTCTACGACATGCTGTTGTCATTTCCATAATTTGTTTAAGCTAAACTAGTTTGGGTTAGGCTAATTAGTCCAATTCTAGCTCAAATCGAATTTAATTTGAGCCAACAAAGATGATAGCCTAAATTACTAATAAATTCCTCACATACTGTTAGATTTAAATTAGCTCAAACTATTTCAAATTGTTAATAAACTCTTTACATTACTTATATTAATATACCATTGTTGTTCTAGTACCTTAAAAATACCTAAATCCTCCAAAAGGTATAAAGGAAAACGTGCATAAAACAAATGATGAAAATTTTAGTCAATTTTTTTATTATTATTATTATTTTCTCTCATTCTCTTGTGGTGAAATAATTGAAAGAAAAAAAAATTGTGTAAATAGGGAGGTGTTATAAAGAGAAGGAAAAAAAAAAAAAAGAGAAAATAAAATAATAATAATAATAATAATAATAAAACTTAACTATCCTATAGTTTTTGTGTACAATTCAATTATACATTTTTAAAAATTTAGATACTTTTAAACTACTATTAAAAAACTTGAGCAACATCCTTAAATCTTCCTTTATTTTGACTTTTTAAAAAGATAAGGTATGATTGAAGTTACAAGTTATTATCATATATAAAATAGGATTTGGTACCTTTTTGGTCCCTATTTAACAAAAAGATATCTAATTGTACTCTTATTTTTAAAGTGATATTTTTTTGTCTCCTATTTAATTAAAGATACATAATTAAAGGACGTTGTGGGTCCTTAAACTGTTTCCATTGACAAAAAGGTCTTGCCTGCTAGAAGATTATAGAGATAAGAAGAATAAACAAATTTGCACAAAATAAGAAGTACAAAATCCAATCACAAATTAGAATAAAAGACGTGTGTTATATATCAAAATTGAACCGAAAAAAGAAGCCATCTTTAAAGGTCACATTTGCAATACGCATTTTCCACATACAAAGGAAGAATAAAAAAAGGGTGAAGGGCTTCGTGGGTCCTTAAACTATTTTTATTGACAAAAAGGTCCCTAAACTTAAGAAAAAAAAAAAAAAACCACATTTATCCCTATATATTGTATTTTAAAAGATATAATTCCTAAATTTTTAGTTTAGGATTAAAGTGTGATTAATATGTCACACTTAGGGGACTAAAGGCACATTTGACTCGTAAAATGAAAAAGTAAAAGGAATAGTAATGGTAATGGAATTGGAATTGAATGTAAATGAAACAAATTATTAGGAAAATTCTGGAGAAATTCCAAAATGTACTCTTGGACATCCCATTAAATACAAAAATTTTACAAAAAAATTAATAATACTTGAAATGCCAAAATTACCCTAAAAATCACTCTTACACATCTCACCCAAACTATACTCACACATCTCATACCGAACTGTTTGAATGTACTTACCCTTATTGGCTGCCCATCCACCACCACCATCCTCGCACCACGCCAACGTCCTAGCACCGAGCCACTGTCTGAGCATCCCGCCACCGTCCTCGTACCGCACCAAGCCAGTGAGAAACACACATGGTAATTTCAGAAAGATACATTACATCAAATCTTTAGGTATTGTTTTAATTTGTTTAGATTATGTATTCATATTTAATTAATTAAGAGGGTTGTATAATTTGGTGATTAAAGGGGGGAGAGTGAAAATATGATGATTTGGGTGTTAGGAGTTTACGTGCGGGGAGAAATAAGATGAACAGTAGGTTCAATAGGGGGTACCGAACCTGACAGTGTTGTTTGGTTTCCCTTACCGAATCTATCCTATTTTTTATTAAATGATATTTTCTAATTTTTTTTAAATTTTTTTGTGATTTCTTTATTCATTTAACAACTAATTTGTTATTTTAGGTATGAGTAAACAACCTCAAACCTCTTTGAATAGAAAAATAAATGAAGAATTGTATGAAACAGAATGACTGGTATATAGAAGAAGAAAACATAGACAAATGTCCACTGCTAGGCTATCAAATGTTCAGACGATTGTAGATCATTCCGTAGAGATTATAGAGGATTAGACTAGATTTGTGGACAATTTTTTACATGGGCAAAAACATGATGAAGTTCACGAAGACACCTCCTCATCTTCAATTGGTCCAAAAAAAATTCGGTGCTGAAGAGTTTTAAAACTCACATAGCATATAAAATTTGAAATAAGACTATAAGTATTTCATTTGTAAAATGTTATTTTCAATTTAAAATTAAAATATTTTTTAACTATTTGTAACTTTTTATATTTTTTGGGTGATCGTGAATTGTTAAGACCTATTGGTCATTCTGTAGGAAAAAGTGACTGAGATCTCATATATCAGTCAAGCCTAGCTTTGTTATGCCATGCCACATACAAACATGCAGACAAGATATTGGTATTGGCATTTGTTGAGAGATGGCATCTAGAAACCAACACATTTAACGTACAATTTGGTGAGATGACTATAACTTTATATGATGTACAACTATTAGGCCTTTAAGTTACTGGAACAGCTTGTACTGGAAGGAAATTAAGTAGGAATGATGCTATTTCACTTATTGTGGAGGCATGAGGAGTTAGTACAGATGTAGCAAAGTCTCAACTGAGTCAAAAAAGATTATATGTCAAACTAAGTTGGTTAGACTCTGTTTATTTCTTGAATTGACCGACAAGATGACCAGGTGGCTAAAGCATTCTTGCTACATATGTTAGGATGTACACTTTTTGTTGATAAAATTGGAAACATTGTCTCAGTTTCTTACTTGACATTATTGATAAATATAGACAGAATACATGAGTATGCTTGGGATGCAACTACATTGGCTTATTTGTACCGACAGTTAGGACAACTAGTCGATATGATGCCAAGCAAATATCTGGATATTTGACTTTGCTACAAGCATGGATTTACGAACATATTCCCATAAGCGCTCCATTGCTAAACCCAAATTACAGTAGTCAACTTCCTCTTGTACAACGTTAGGGGTTGTACACCCGTGCTTCTATAGACAAGGAATTGTTAGAGGAGTTAAGAGAGACACTCGATGATCTAACAGCATATGACGTATGTCACTCTTATTATGTTTTTTTAATTTTAATTAATTTATTTAGTTGTTTGTACTTTATCTTAAATTCATTTTGTTTATACTTTGATTTGTCAGGTTATTTGGGATCCATATTGCACTAAGATTTTCAAAGATAACGTTTTTTCACAGATGCATCCGTTTTTTGGAAGTCATCGAACCTTATCATAGCCACAGGGTGTTACACCAATTTAAACATATTCAGAGTATTCCACCTGATCCAATTAAGCCTTTTAAAGTTAATAGAGGGTCCAACCCTAAGATGTACAAGGTGGAGTTTCATTTTGTAGACCAGTATTGGACAAGTTGGGATAGTCATGTCTTATCTCAACAGTCCAGAGGTGCAATAGTTAATCTCCCAATTGATTGTTCTTTAGATTACATGCAATGGTATGAAAATATATTGCATGTGAGAGTGCAAAGCCCAATATATAGATTAACACGTGGTAGGACAATGACTCACCGTGCAACCCAATATTCACAACCTAAAGGAGCTGCTAGTATTCATTAACATAATAATTACTCTAATATTATATTTTTCTATTATATGGACTAATTTTTAATTTTTTTGTACTTGTTAGGGTGTGAGAGAAGCATTGTATATATCATACCTCACTTGAGGCCATGATTCCTCTCCAAATCCAAGTCCAATGGCTATAGCTCTAAACCCACAATTACCATCTCCTGATACATCATTAAATCTCCTTACAAATGGTTTGATTTCAATAGGCAATTGAGATATATATGATGAAGACGTAATTAATTGAGCTCTTTTAACTGGTAACTTTCTATTTCTTGTGAATTGGGGCCTACTCGAAGACACAATTATTTGGAAACCTTGATCTGTATCAAGTGCCTTCTCAGATATAGCATACTCAAAACCTGAAGGATCTCGTCGTGTGGAACACTTCAGCCTTAGTAGGACGACCTCTATGAGCTTGTTTCACAAATGGCTCATCCAAATTAGTTGTACTTGGATCCGCTAAGATATTGAATGCCCTGTATATTTGAATTTTTACATTCTTGTCACTACTATGAAAGCATCTCATGAACTTCTCATACAAATAGTTGCAATCCAAATCAAAATCATCATCTTGTGATGTGAGTGCAAAACTGAGTTTCTTCTAATGAGAATGAAGTGAAGAAAACTCAATATGATGACTCAACCGTTTGTATTGGTCAATGACATGAGCACATGGTAGTCCATGAGTTCGAAGCTTCACACACCCACAAGTTCTAGCATCAAATGATACCTTATCTGCTCTTTGAGATTAATTAAAAATATTTTCTAGTGCCGTACATGAAACACATCCTCTCAACTCCTTATATAGCCACTCAGGCTTCAAATGTTGTTGGAGTGTAGTCAAGCTCATCTCAAAGGAAGCTTTAATCTGTGTATGCTGGAGCTCAAGTAATTGGTGAATGTTATCCCAGTTTGACATCAAGTTCCCTTGTGATGTCTTCAATTGTTGTTTCAAAACAGCATGTGCACTTTTTGCCCAGTTTGTTGTTGAATTTGCTAAATGCATATGTAAATCTGTCCAAGCTGAAACAATTTTTTTTGTATGGATTGAGCCATACATTATTCATATAATGTATTGCTTCTTTACATTCAAAAAAGTCTCTCAAGATATTCTATATTCAATTCATATTCAATAACAGTCTTGGATGATACAACATTATGCCAAAAATGGTTAAAATTTTCCTATCTTTCCTTATCTTTGAATATATTTTTTTTTGTATTTCCTAATACATTTTTTGAGATATGCCATCTACAAAGATGGCGAGCAAATGTAGGGAACACTTCTGTTACTGCATTCATAAGAGCTTTCTCTCTATCTGTTAAGATGACACTGAACATAAAGCTTGTATACATCAATGATTTCAATCTCTCCAATACCCAGGGATAATTATCCTCTTTTTCAAATTCAAGATACGCACATGCAATAGAGAATGTCAAATTTGTAGAAGTAACCCCAACAATCTCAAGAACCGACAATTTGTACTTATTAGTCTTGTAGGTGCAGTCCATGATAATCACATGAGGAAAAGCTCTTAACAAATTAATAGAGATTGGATGAGCAAAAAATAGATTTGTAATAACCTCATCAACATTATTGCTCCTATGTCACTCCATATAATTGTGAACAACCAATAAATGCATCAATTGTTGGGAAATTGACCTTCTATCTTGTTCTTTAACCTATGTTTTTTATGAGCATTGTATAATATATGTTTTATTGTACTACATATTTGTTCATTATTTTACTTCATCATATACAAAATGTGTTTCGACCTAATGTTGCATTTTGTCATATCAACTAGCAAATTCATCTCTTCATTATTAAATTTTTCAATATGTGAATAACCCTCAAGATATTGTGACAATCGGTGATTATGTGTACCGCAACTAACTGTCAACTTTCAGTGAAAACTATTTTTTATCATCCTTCCTTTTAAAGAAAATAGACAATTACATTTTCTTGTTCCAATTCGTTTCTCCTTCTCATCCTCTTTTTTATCTTTGAGGTCTTTCGGTTTTACTTTAGAACGATAGACTCTACTTTTTTCACATGCAAAATCAATCCTAGGTCTCCTACCATCTAAACCCGTGTTGGACTTTTTCATCACAACCACCATCCTATTACTTGTCCCATTAGACTTCGTCCATAAGATCAACTCTTCTTTTGAAATAAACACCTATAGTAAAATAACATAAATTAATATATTCAAATTACGTAATACATAGTATTTATTAAAAATATAGAATATATCTCACTCTATCTATTTCAAATAAATTGGTATAGTTGATACTTTGTCCATCTTGTAACTCGTATGTTAATTCCTGTAAAAAAATTGAATTAATTTTTTTCACAAAGGTTCGGTAGGGTAATTAATGAAGGTTCGGTAGTGGGTGCCAAACCAACTAAAATTTTTTATGCCCAATTTTAAAATTGATGCAAATGCGAGCACGCGATTTCTATGACCCACAAACAACGGAGATTTAAGAACCATAACAAATTCGGTCTAAGACCCGACACTATATTAGCATGCAAATTTCTAAGAGAAATTTATATTTTTGGATTGCAAGACTCACCTTAACGCATGGATATTACGCACCACGAATCAAGAAGAGAGAAATGCCACAAAGGTTTGCAAATTCCTTTGATAAGTTTGCTTGAAAGTACAAAGAGCTTTTGGAGCTCTCAATTTTGATATGAGAATCAAAAATATCATATATGATCAAAGATTGTTTCTCAGCTGTTACAAGGTCCTATTTATAGCATACAAATAAAACCCTTAGTGGAAAAGATCCTAGCAATTGAATTATGATCCAATGGTCAAAAAATTACAACATTTTTAAACTATGCCATGGCAGGAACAATTCTGTGCTGCGGCGGAGGTAACTTGGATTACACATAAAAGTATGCGAGCTGCGGCGAATGAAAATTCATGCCACGGTAGGGAACTCAAAATTTCAACCCGAGAGGCTTGTACCGCGGCGAACAAGTACACATACCTCGGCGCACAAATCTGATGTGTTAGCACGCTTGTCTGTGTCAGCGTACAGGCTGAGTGTGTCAGAGCCCGCAGTCTGGAAGTCTCCCTAGTCATGTCGTGGCACATAGAAACACATGCCGCAGCGCACATGTTTGGCCATTGTCCCTTCAACCAGAATAGAACGTCTCGTGGCGCGGCGCGACGCCCAAAAACACATGCCGCAGTGCTCATGCTTGGCAAAGCCCCCTCATCCAAAACAGAAAGTTTTGTATTGCAGGGCACAAAAACTCATGCCACAACACAGCTCAAAATTCTAGAATCTACCATTTGAGCTTGTCACCTCCATCTGTGCCTGCATACTTGCTTGTGATGTGGCATGCCTCTTTGCACTAACTTTTCACCCTTTTCATGGTGCAATCCATTGCACGTGTTGTGCTCTTTTTGCGGCACAATTTGGGTCGTATCATACCCTCCACCTTCAAAAGAATTTGACCTCGAATTCGGACCTTCATCGTGGGGTAAATTTTGTAGTCCATCCTTATTTCACTTTTCATCACCTACAATAAAGAAATGTTAGAAAATAAACACTCTCTCATTTCTTTCTTTTCTTTCCTTTCCCTTGAGTTTCCATCCTTCTTCTTGGGCTCTCCCTCTTTTTCTTTTCCCTTTTTCTCCTTATTCATCTTTAATTGTTCATCAAAAACTTATTTCGGAGTTAAAGCCACAAGTGTAATTTTCTTTCCTTCCTTCTCAAAGGAGTACTGGTTCTTGTATCCATCATGTGTAACCCTCCGATCATATTGTCATGGTCTGCCTAGCAAAATATGCCCAGCTTGTAAGGGGACTACGTCACACATTACCTCATCCTTATACTTCCCAATAGACAAGGATACTAATACTTGTTGCTCAACCTTCACTTCTCCACTATCATTCAACCATTGCAACTTGTATGGTTGATGGTGTTTGATTATAGACAACCCTAGCTTCTCAACTAAAGTAGTACTAGCAGCATTGGTGCAACTCCCTCCATCAATGATCACATTGCACACTTTACCACTCGCATGACATCTTGCATGAAAAATATTTACTCTTTGTGGATCCATGTCACATTCTTTTAAGTGATCAATTGGTGCTCGCCTCACCACAAGCAATTCTCCTGAAACATGCTCAATCTCCTCATCACTAGCATCCTCTAGTGGTGGCATCTCCCCTTCATCACTTTCTTCATCTTCTCAATCTTCTGATTGGATTGTGTGATCATGGTCCTCTTATTTGGACATTGGTACAAGTAATGGCCTTTTTCAAGACAACAGAAATAGCTTACATCACGATTACGAGTAAAGGTTTCAATACCCTTACCCTTATTCTTACTTATCTCCATCTCTTTGTTTCTGATTGGTGTGGAGGTAGTATTGGGACTTGTTCCCTCCTTTTTACTATCTTTCAGCCAAGGTGTTGGAGTAATTGGCTTCGGTGGTGGTAGTCGGTTACTTCTTTTTCTTAGTTGTCTCTACACCTTGATTGCCATATGAACCATATCTTCCAACTCCACATAGTGATGAAGTTAAACAATATTGGCAATGTCCGAATTCAAACCACTTACAAATCTAGCTATTGTGGCTTCTCTATCCTCCTTTACATTTGCCCTCATCATGGTCACCTCCATTTCCTTATAATACTCATCAACTGATCAAAGACCTTGATTGAGCCTTTGCAATTTTTGATAGAGCTCCCTATAGTAGTGGCTTGGAATAAATCTCTTCCTCATGATAGCCTTCATTTTCCCTAACTATCAATCGGTCTCTCTCCATTCCTACTCCAACTAACCACTAATTAATCCCACCAATTCAACGCATAATCGGTAAACTCAATTACCGCTAACTTCACCTTCTTCTCCTCGAAATAATTATGACATTCAAAGATATGCTCGACTTTTTTCTCCCATTTCAAATATAATTCCAGATCATTATTTCCTTGAAATGTTGGCATCTTCATCTTGCTTCCTAAATTCCGATCAACCCGATCATAGAGTCGAGGTAAGGGTCTCCACATACCTCCCCTTCCATTCCTAACTCATCTAGGCCCGTTCCTTCCACCTAAGGGCATCCTTCCCTCATCATCCTCAAATTCTTTGTCGAAGCTATCTTCTTCCAACTCCTCCTCAACATAGGCTCTCCTATTAGACCTCCTCACTTTCGGAGCGTCTTGCGGTGCCCCTTGTCGCAAGTTGGCAATTGTAGCTTCTTGTCTTTCCACCCGCTCATTTATATTCACCATGAAGGCCTTCATTCGTTCCATGGATTGTTGCAAAGCCCTCAACATAAATGTGGTATCCAGTCACTCCTTTGAACTATTCCTCTCAGATATTGTCAAAGCAACTAACGCAAACAGAGAATTAGTTAATAAAATTTAAAAATTCACTCCTTTACCTCAAGTGTTTAATCGTTCGGATTGATTGCTCAAGCACTCATCGTCCTTTAACAAACCAAACCTCCAAAATTCTCAAACAAAAATAGAGTTCCACACTCATCCAACTGTAGTTTGCAATATCCAAAGTAAGGAATAAAAAAACTAACTCAAAGTGTTTAGAAACTCTAACTCAATGAAATGGAATAAAATCGAATTCAAGCAATTTTTAAACTCTTGACAACTAATCGAGCAAAGAAACGATTCGATAAAGGTATAAACGACGCTTTAACAAAATCTTTGTAAAAATTTCTTGAGATTTCTTGGGAATTAAATTCCACTCTTTTCTTCTTCTTTTTTTTTTTTAAATTTTGAATATATCTTATCTTTCAGAAATACGAGCAAAATATGAGACCAAAATGCCCTTTACCTTTGTGAGCAAAAATTTCAGAAAAAATTTTGATACAAAAACTTTCCCAAATTAATCCAAGAAATTAGGAAACAACAACACAAAACCAGATTTAATTTCAAGAATCACAATAACAATAGAAAATTGACAGAACAAGAAGAACAAGTACGAAATTTAAAGAACACAAATTTTTTTAGGGAAACAAAAATAACAATAACAAGGATAGGAATCTAAAATCACAACCTAGAGTTCTGATACCAAATGATATGAACCCGAGCACACGATTCCTATGACACACAAACAACGAAGATTTGAGAATCACAAAAAATTCAGTCTAAGACCCGACACTATATTAGCATACAAACTTCTAAGAGAAATTCAGATTTTTGGATTACAAGACTCACCTTAACGCATGGATATTACGCACCCCGAATTAAAACGAGAGAAACGTCACAAAGGTTTGCAAATTCTTTTGATAAGTTTGATTGAAAGCATAAGAAGCTTTTGAAGCTCTCAATTTTGATATGAGAATCAAAAATATCATATATGATCAAAGATTGTGTCTCAGCTGTTACAAGGTCTTATTTATAGCATACAAATAAAACCCTAAGTGAAAAAGATCCTAGCCATTGAATTGTGATCAAATAATCCAAAAATTACAACATTTTTAAACTGTGCCACGGCAAGAACAATTATGTGCTGCGACAGAGGTAACTTGGATTACACATGAAAGTATGCGAGTCATGGCGGATGAAAATCCATGTCGCGGCAAGGAACTCTGAATTTTGTATGGTTTATGAGTATTGACAATTTTCGTGTACAAAATCTTTGATTGTAATCTAGCATAAGCGTCCACCGTTTAATCAGATGATACATGATGATGGAGTTACCAAGCTTGCAATGCTCATATGACAGGTAAAATATTTTCTCATGCATACATCCTCACACAATTGAGCACTACACTTAGTATGAATAGAATTATTGTGAAAGTAGAATCCTTATATGAGTAGAATTGTTGTTAATAGAATTGTTGTGAAAGTAGAATCCTTATATGAGTAGAATTGTTATGAAAGTAGAGTCCTTGTTTGAGTAGAATTGTTGTGAAAGCAAAATCCTAGTATGAATAGAATTGTTGTGAAAGTAGAATCCTTATATGAGTAGAATTGTTGTTAATAGAATTGTTGTGAAAGTAGAGTCCTTATTTGAGTAGAATTGTTGTGAAAGCAAAATCCTAACATGAGTAGAATTGTTGTAAAAGCTAAATCCTGATATGAGTAGAATTGTACTCTATTATTAATCCTCTTTCAAGTCAAATTGGACTCTATATAAGCAACGCTTGTTTGTGCAAAATATTCACCACACCAAATATTATTTTTTACATCTGATTGAGTTTTATTTTAAAGAAAAATCTTCTTATCTTCATCTATCAATCTTAGGCACTTTCTTATTTTAATTGTTCAAAATATTGTGTGGTTATGTTTAAATAATTCACGTGCCTAATTGCTTTTCATGATATTGAGCTTTACATGATTGTTCTAGAGTTTGCTAGCTGATTTGGTTTTTACGTGATATGCTATTGAATCTACTAGTTAAGGTTTTTCATTGTTGAATCTGCTCTAGGACACACTTTGCACTTGTGTTATTTGTGCTAACGTTTCAGGTACTGAGATGACGTGTTCGGTATTTCGTGTGACTCGAAATTACCGAAGTTGACGGGTTCAATTGATCTTGTGGGACTCAAGTAGATCGGAACGTTGGTCTGGATACAGACACCTAGCTTGTGGAGGCTATGAAAGGAGCGACGGCCCGTAAGTAAATTACATGAGGGGGATCTATCTGTAAAGGGTAGTCTAGGACCTGTGGTTGTAATTGAACATTGATTTTCATAGTGGATAATTAGGTGGTCCGGTGGACCGGTGGTTTTCCTCTTAGGTCATTGGTGTGGCCTAGGTTGTTTCTACCTAAAAATCTCGTGTGTTATTCTTTAATTCCGCATTTTATTTTTACACACGATTGCATGTCTGGCCGTTATATTTAGGTTATATGATTAATATCTGTTAAAATTGAAAATAACCTATTCACCCTCCTCTAGGTATATTTGATCTGTAACTAAAAACTTTCAAATTTCAACCTAAGAGGCTTGTGCCATAGTGGACAATTACACATACTGCGGCGTGCACGTTTGGTGTCAGCGCGCGTAGGTCTAATGTGTCAGCACGCTTGTCCGTGTCAGCGCACAGGCTAGGTGTGTCAACTTGTGCGCATCTGGAAGTCTCCCTAGTCATGCCGCAATGCATAAAAACACATGTCATGGTGCACATGTTTGGCCATTGTCCCTTCAACCAGAACAGAACGTCTTGTGCCACGGTGCCCAAAAACACATGCCGTAGTGCACATGCTTGGCGAAGCCCCCTAATCCAAAACAGAAAGTCTTAAGCCGTGGTGCACAAAAACTCATGCCGCAACACAACTCAAAATTCTGGAATATGCCATTTGAGCTTGTCACCTCCATGCCTCATGTGCTTGCATACTTGCTTGTGATGTGGCATGCCTTTTTGCACTAACTTTTCACCCTTTTCATGGCATAATCCATGACACGTGTCGTGCTCTTTTTGCGGCGCAATTTGGGTCGTATAAAAATGGTTCAGTAGGAGTTGCCAAACATATCATGTATGTTTAGTAGGGGTTATCGAACCTATATGTTATGTTCGTTAATGATTACCGAATCGCTATATAATTTGTAAAAAAAAAATTATATACCTATTTTAATTACTTTTTGTTTCCATTTTCTTCAAAAAATTTCACTTCTTATGTATCTTTCATATATGTATCCTCTATTTTTAATATTTTGGATTAAGATTTGAAGTGATTGATTATAAATATAGAAACGGTGGTGGATGTAAGTAAGAAAAAAGGTGGAATGTATGAGTTTTCTAAAATATGTTTTTAGTAGTGTATAATTTGACAACTTGAATTAAAAAAAGAATCAATATTGCAATATTTAATTTACGACTAGAATGAAAAATACTTTATATTACCTTAATACCTTTATATTCAGTAAAGTTTAAAAAAGGTCATTTAATTATTACTCTCTTTCAAATAGAAAATAATGTTAAAAATTATTATTTTTCTAAATAATTTTTACTACAAAAATATTACATCTAAAAAAAAAAAAAATTTAAAGCAATAAAAGTATTTTTGATAATTTTTTTCTTCCATATTATTTGCAGAATAACTGAACAATATGTTAACAGAAAATGACAATCAATTTCATTATTTTGGATTTATTTTTTTTAATACAATGAAATATACTATATTTTACAAAACTACTCCTGTACATTTTAAAATGATATTTAATTATTATTTTTTGCTTTCCAATTATTTATTAACGGAAATCATTATATATTTTCCAAAAAAATATTACTAAAGTAGATATTTTACCTTAAAATAGTTATTTATTAATACTTAATACAGATGCTTATTAAAATTATTTTAAAATAATAAAAATACTAATAGAAATTTATTTCCATAATTTTACAAGAGTTTCTATACAAAAACTTCAGAAATAAAATAAATATAAAACTTGGGTGATTTACGGTTTAAAAATAAAGATTTTTTTCTCTTTGAAAAAGAGATCAGCTAGTTAGTTTTTTCAATTAATGTAATATTGAAAGACAATGGCAGTAAAAGACGGAAAGGAATAACTTTTCCTATGATGGGATTAAGGAAAGATTATTCCGCTTTTATTATATCCATCCAAACATGGTAATAATGAAATCTCTTTTCATTCCTTAATTGATTCAGTCCAAACAAACATCACCTAAGTGTAATAAGGAGAAAAATTTGAGGACATTAGTATAATAAACAGTAACAAATTTGAGAACTTAAGTATAATAAAAAGAACTTAACATTCAATAATTTTGGGAAATAAAATGTCTTCTAGACCTTTTTGTCAATGGATACATAATTAGAGGTACCTTCACCCAAAAAACAAACAAAAAAATCACAGGATAACGACCAATAATAAAGTAATGGATGATTCCAAAGATACGAACATGCTCCCTGTGAGGCTCTGACCAGTGACCACGAGCAGCTGATTCTACAAAGGACTAGTTCGTTTTCATTTAAGAGTTAAGATTTTATGTATTAAGGCCACCAAAACGAAAGGCAAATTTAAAGTTACGATTATTGGCAGTCAAGCTTATCTCAGCGAGACTTCATTTTTTAATAGTATCATATAACTCTTTTTAAGAATAAGTTCTCAAAGTGCCAGAACGAGACTCCTGCAATTAATAGTATAATTAACACCGACTCTAAAAAAGAAATTATATTGAAGTTCAAGCTTCCTGAGACGGCATTACTACTAAAAATATCAGTCAATAAAGGACGAGCAACAAAAATAATTTGAAAATATCAAACTAAATTTAAAAGGAAGAGCAAAGCTTAAGTATATAGAAATTTTAAACCTTCTCATCGGAAACATTTTTAGGTGCTTGAAAAAGAAAGATCGGTTACTTTCCCCACAGCTACCGTTTTTCCTATAAAGAAATATGCCGTCACCATGAGAAACCATACATTGTTATAAACACATAAAAAAGGCAATGACAGTCTTTTATCACCTTCAGTACGAAGTGTAAACCTTCCCAGTTGTGGATAATCGGAGAACTTCTCAACGCATATCATGTTGCTCACCTGTTAACAAAATAACATAAGGAGATCCAAATAGATAGAATGGGAACAACATTCAATTATTGTTTAGGAATACGCATATAGCCATTGGGCCCAAGACCGGTATCTTAATTTAATTAGTGGCTATACAAGCAAATAATAAACAAATGGTAAGGGATCTCTATTCAAGCCTCCAACACATTTCTCTCTTCTATTTCACTTCATCTCCTATCCAGCTTTTACTCATATTTCCATGGCTGACTTAGGCAAGGGTGACCCTCCTTTGACCCTTTTTTTTTTGTCTTGCAGGCCGTACCATCACACATCCGATACTTCCAACTATCACAAATGTTGTACACGCAACAAGTACTATGATATATATTTATTTAAGAGTAATGCTAGGTAACATCATAAAGTAGTAATTTGACAAAGCATAAATCATACAACAAATAATAATCTAATTATATATATTCAATCAAATTTTACCACATAGTGATAGAATCATGATTTCAATTTAGTAGTAATAAAGTAGCATTTTCCTTTAAAATGTGTCGATTGGCAAGCAAGTTCTAATAATGTACCAACAATCACTAGAATAAGCCAAAAACAGAGGAACAGGCTACATAACACATTAATAAAACTTTGCATGTATCTGCAGTTGCTGTCAACTATCAAGTACAAGTTGGCAGATAAACATAAAACCTAGTTACTCAACTCGGATATAAGCATCAGACTTTTCAAATATTTAATTTTAAAATGCAGAAACAACATGATTCGCATAAATTATTATTTTTTATACCTAATGCTCTTCAAAGAACAATTTTTTATAAAAAACATTATAACATATTTATAAATAAAAATAGGTACCAAAGTACAAAAAGTGTACAAACAATCCACTTGGAACAAAATTAACTATACTAAAGTTTAATCATTACACAACCCAAAACATAACTTTTATGATAAGCAAGCTCCCAAATTATAACTCTAAAAAAAAATTAGAATAATCTCTAAACTCTTTTGAGACTGAAGCCCATAATGAAGCCAAAAATAAAACTCTCCTATAACATATTGTAATCATTTTTAGTTTCCTTAAAAATTCTACCATTTCTCTCAATCTACAATATCCAAAGAATTGCTCTTATCCCATACCTCCATAACATTGTAGCCTGCTTAACCTTCTACTCATCCCAAACAAGTTAAATTTCTCAAGCAACAAAGTTGTGCAGGATCTTGGGATTGTCCATTGATCACCCATGTTACTTTGTAGTTTAGAACAAAGATAATACACAATTGAGAAATGTAGAAATAGACGATTAATATTTTCTGATCTACTCTTACAAAAAACACACCAATTAGGTGAAAGACAAAACTTTGATAGAATATAATCCATTGTGTGTTGACCTTACCAAAAACAATTAGTCACTTCAACACCTTAACTTTACTTGAATTAAGACACTTCTGCATTGAATCATAGTGATCAAAATCCAACAAATTAAGATTATCCACAATAAACTCAAAAGTAATATTAGTAATATTTGCAAGAAAAACTACCAAACGAGTCATTTATCTATATCCTTTTATCAATATTGTTAACATTGATAGTTAGTCCTTCCAAAGTTGACATCAAACTTACAAACTCATCAACTTCCTCCTAAATTTGAGATTCCAACCTTTTGGAGAAAGCATCATGCTCATTGAGACATTTTTATCCAGAAAAAGATTATATAGCAATGGATATCATGTTGAAAGAGAACCACCACCTTAACTAAGAATCTTCCCAAAATAGAATTTTTGCTCCATCACTTACCTTGTAACTCAAATTAGAAGAGAAAAATTAAATCCTTTGGCAATTGCCATCCAAGACTATGTCCACCACTTTGCAAACCACAACCCGTATCTCATTCATTCTCATTCAACCCATACTTCTGATAACTCTATGCCAAATAGAGTTTTCCTCAAGCGGAAATCTCCTAAACCACTTGCCTAACACTAACTTGTTTCTTGCAATAATATTTCCAATGCCCAACTCCCGCCTTATCGCTCTTTGTACCATCTCCCAATTTACTACATAAATTTTACTTCATTAACACCTTCCCAAAAAAACTCTCATTAGTTTTTCTAATATCTTTTCAACTTTCATTGGAATTTTGAAAATTGATTAGTAAATTGGAAGACTTGACAATGTTGAATTTATCAAAGTTAACCTGCCCCTCTAGAGAAAGGCTCTCCTCGATCATGCTAATATTTTTTCAAACATTTTTATAATTGGTGACCAAAAATGTGCAACTCTTGGATTCCCTCCAAGAGGTAAATCCAAATAATTCAAATAGCATATCCCAACTTCACACCCTAAAGAGTTAGCTAAGAAAACAACTTTAACTTCAACACAATTAGTACCTAAGATACAACTTTTTTACAAGTTCAACTACAAAACAAATACATAATAGAACAATTCAATCATTTTAACTAAATTAACAAACTTTTCCTCATTGCTAAAGAAAATAAATTTGCAAATTGGAGATGAGAGATTTTAACACTGTGTGCTTCAACACTCAGACCTTCCATCGAATTAAACCTCTTAACTCTTTCCATCAATCTACTTAGTCCACCGATTGCCAATACGAAAAGAAAAGGAAAAAAAGGATCTCCTTACCTCAACCCTCTTGATACCTCAAAAAGTCCTATAGGTTTTTCATTAATAATCAATAAAAAATTCATAGTACTTGGACAATCCTTAATCCAGCTCCTAAGTTGTTCCCCAAACCCTCCCTTTTAGCACAAAATCTAGAAAATCACAATTAACATAGTCATAAGCTTTTTCAAAGTCAATCTTGAAAATCAAAGCTTCTTTATTAGCCTTCCTATACTTCTCAACAACCTCATTAGCAACTAGAACAGCATTAGTATTTTTTCTTTTGGCTAACTATTCCACCATTGAAGAACTCCTTAAAAACCTCTAACAAGTACTTGTTAACCATCTCCCAACTATTGTGAAGGAAAGCAAAGTTAAAATTATTTGGACTAAGTACCTTCTCTTTCCAGCATCAAAAACAGCTTTGCTGATTTCATTTTCTTCAAAAAGCCTTTCCAACCAAGTTACCCTCATCTCTAGTATGCATCGCCCTACTTAATCCAAGTAGCCCGAAACTTTAGCCTCAAAAATACTTCCTCGTTCACAATTAAATCTTCCATCTGCATCGTCAGATTACTTAGTTTAGATCTCATTGGCTCATTGAAACTTCCATCTTCTTAACACTTATCCAAAAAACAAATTCTCTCTTTCAAAAATTTTCTTCTCTTTCAAATCACCTAACTACTGCTTGTTCCACCATTTCAAAATTAAAGGACAATTGATTCATCTAATTTTAAGTTTTTCATTATATATTCGGCTTATGCTTTAAAATTAACCACAGTATATTAAGGGCCCAATTAAATAAACCCATCATGTTTCAAGGGCCCATCTACACAATTTTCTATAACATTATATTTTACTTCTCTTTTATTGTTCCCACGTGACAGTTGACAATACTACCACTTTTATTGATTTTTCATCCCTTACACCCCTGTTATGTCATTAAAATTTAGGCTTTATCTTCTTCATTTTGGTGTTTGGTTATAAGGAGTACGATATCTAACAATCCTTAAGTATCCTCCTTCCCTTTAAGACACATCCCTTCTATAAGCCACAAAGAAAGGTGAGAAGTTTTCCTGACCAAAGACGATCACACCAGCCATTAGGCCTCAACTCTAGCCCGTATCCACATTCATCACCCCTTCAACTGAGTTGGCTATCCCGAAAGCAAGGCATGGGTCAACAATATCTCATGTGGTATCAGACCAAAAGTTCCAAACACATACCAAACATCCTTCCAAAGCAAGCACATGGACCAGCCACCTTTATTCTCAAGCAATTATTCGCCAATAGAATAGCACAATGTGTATCGACCTCTATATGTGAGCAATAAATGCATATTCTCCAAAGTTGTGACCAATATTGTAACTCTTCTGGAAAATCTAAATAGTTCGTCTTCTTCAATTAAAACAAACTTCTTCGCACTTCTTTTCTAATGGAAATTTTGTAAAGGAAAAAAGAATAAATTTTCAGGAAGAAAATGCCTTTGGTAGTGATGTAGGAGTCTTTTGAGCACAAAAGTTTTAAGAAACTTTGGCTATGGAACTAAGCAACTATGGCTCAGACCAAGATTGTATTCAACTGAGAAAAAAAAAGAATTCCTGAGAATTCGTTACAAAGCAATCATCAAAAGTGTGTGTTAATTCTTACTCAGCTAGTACTAATAATAGAAGTGGTTGCTCAAAACTGTGTAGTTTTGAGTAACAAACAAAACGACTAAACAAGTAACAAAACGACAAGAAGAAAAAGAAAATAAAGAAATAACATTTAATTCTTATTCAGCTCCTGCGTCATTGTCCCCTTCTTGAGAAGCTGACTCTCCCGAGTCGGCTAGTAATGTGACCCCTTAATCAGGTGGGAAATACTCATGCAGATCAGCCACATTAAATGTAGAGGACACTTTAAGGTCAGTAGGAAGATCCAACACATACGCATTGTCTCCCATCTTGTGCAGTATCTTAAAGGGACCCAATTTTCTGTCTTGTAACTTAGAGTAAGTACCAGTAGGAGTCCTGCCTCTACCAAAATGAGCCATGACTAAATCCCCTACAACAAATTCTTTGTACCTTTTCTTCCGGTCGGCTGCAGTTTTATACTTCAGGTTGGAGTTGTGTATGTGGTCTGCCACTTCCTTTAACATGTTAGAAATCTCCAAAGCTGTTTTAGCGGCAGGGGAGCTCTTGAAGTGTGGTAAAATGGTGATATTAGTAATGAAATTAGGGGTTTTAGTATAGACTATTTCAAAAGGACTCTTGCCAGTGGACCTATTAATCATACCATTAAAAGCAAATTCAGCTTGAGGGAGGCATAGATCCCACTGTTTTGGTTTAGATCCAGAGAGACATCTAATTAAATTGCCAAGCGTCCTGTTGATTACCTCTGTTTGTCCATCTGTTTGTGGATGACAGGTGGAGCTAAACTTGAGGTGGGTGTTAAACCTCCTCCAAAGTTCCTTCCAAAAATGGCTTGTGAACTTTACATCTCTGTCAGAGACAATGGATTTAGGAACCCTATGTAATTTAACCACATCTCGAAAAAACAATTGTGCAACCAAACTAGCATCAGAAGTCTTTTTACAAGCAGTAAAATGGGCCATCTTGGAAAATCGGTCGACTACTACCATGACAGAATCCATGTGTCTAGGAGTCTTAGGTAAACCAAGGATAAAATCCATGCTGAGATCTTCCCAAATATTTTGAGGGACAGGAAGGGGAGAGTACAACCCAGCATTACTACTAGTGCCCTTGGCAGATTGACAGATAGCACAGTGTTGAACAAACCTTGCTACATCTCGCTTAAGTTTAGGCCAGTAATACTTACTTTCCAAAACTGCTGTTGTTTTATCTCTGCCGGCGTGCCCAGCTAGACCTCCCATATGATGTTCCTTGATTAACATTTCACGCAAAGATGTGTTGGGAATACACAAACAATTACCCTTAAACAAACATCTGCTTGAATAGTGTAGTCTTCAAGGAACTCTTTGGCCATCAGTTTCTGCCAAATAACTCCAAAATCTGCATCTCCATCATAGTGATCTTTAAGGGTGTCAAAACTAGTGATCTCACTCCTAACCACAGTTAATAACATACCTCTTCTACTAAGAGCATCAGCTGCAATATTGTTTTTTCCAACCCTATGTTTGAAAACATAGCTGAATTTTTGTAAGAACAGAGCCCATCTTGAGTGCATCCTACTCAATGTCTTTTGAGAGTTGATATATTGCAATGACCGATGATCACAATGCAAAATAAATTCCTTTTGTACAAGATAATGTTCCCAATGCTTTAGAGCTCTTATAATTGCATAGAATTCTTGTTCATAAGTGGTCCATTTCTGTCTGGAGTCATTGAGTTTCTCACTGAAGTACTCGATAACCCGTCCTTCTTGTAATAAGACAGCCCCTATGCCAACTCCTAATGCATCAGTCTCTACCTCAAAAACCAAATCAAAGTTGGGTAAGGCCAACACTGGTGCACTAGTGAGTTTTTGTTTAATCACGTCAAAACTGTCTTGTTGTTCTTGTCCCCAGTGAAAATTCCCTTTCTTCATGCAGTTGGTAATAGGAGCTACCAATGTGCTAAAATGTTTGATAAATCTCCTGTAGAAGGTGGCAAACCCGTGAAAACTCCTCACTTCATGCACACTCTTAGGCATAGGCCAAGTAGTCACAGCTTCAATTTTTTTCTGATCAACTGAGATGCCATGCGAACTGATTACAAACCCCAGAAAAATCAGTTTGTCAGTGAGGAACTCACATTTCTTCAAGTTAAGGAACAAACTATTTTCTTTTAAAACCTCCAAAACTGATCTGAGATGCCCAAGGTGCTCTTCCTCTCCTTTGCTAAATATAAGGATGTCATCAAAATAAACCACTACACACTTTCCAATAAATGGTTTCAAAACTTGATTCATTAACCTCATAAAGGTGCTAGGAGCATTACATAATCCAAAGGGCATTACTTGCCATTCATATAATCCTTCTCTAGTTTTGAAAGCAGTTTTCCATTCATCTCCTGGGTGAATTCTGATTTGATGATACCCACTCCTCAAGTCTAGTTTAGAGAATACTTGAGACCCAACGAGCTTGTCAAGCATATCCTCAAGCCAAGGAATTGGAAAACGGTATTTGACAGTAATTTTGTTAATAGCTCTGCTATCTATGCACATCCTATAATTCCCATCTTTTTTTGGCACAAGCAGTGCTGGAACTGCGCAAGGACTAATGCTTTCTTGAATCTGTTTGCTGTTCAGTAAATCCTCCACAATAGCTTGAAGTTCTTCATGCTCCTTAGGGCTCATTCTATAGTGAGGTAGATTGGGAAGTTTGGAGCCAGGAATAAAGTCTATTTTGTGTTGGATATTTCTGAGGGGTGAAAGGCCTGTGGGTAGTTCATTGGGACTGATTTCACTGAATTCTTCTAGTAGTGAATTCAGTAATGGATTGTCAAGTGGAGTAGTAGGATTACTTTCTTTGAGTATTAGTGCAAACACTGTGGAGTGCACTTTGAAAGCTTTCTGCAGTTCTGGACCTGTAATATTGGAAACAGTTAGGGTTGGATGAACTCCACTGGTTGGGTCTTCAGTTTTAACTTGTTGGGGCAGTAACACTATCTTCTTATTGTTCCATTGGAAAGAGTAGGTGTTGTCCCTCCCTTTATGAATGGTATCCTTATCAAATTGCCAAGGTCTACCAAGTAAAATGTGACATGCATCCATGTCTATAACATCACAAGTCACCTCATCTTGATAATGTTTCCCAATAGAGAGAGGAATGACACAAACTTCAGTTACTCTAGTTTCAGATCCCTTTTTGATCCAACCCACCTTGTAGGGCTTGGGATGCTTTTGTGTATTTAGTCCCATTGCCTTGACTAAATTTCTGGAAACTACATTCTCACTGCTCCCTCCATCCACTATAACATCACACACCTTTTTGTTAATAGTGCACCTAGTTCTGAATATGGCATGTTTTTGAGACTGATCTGCTTCTTTGGATGATAGAAGTAACCTTTGCACAATGTAGGTAAACCTCTCTCCTTCATCACCTTCTATGAATTCTACTTCTTCCAAATGGTCATTATCAGCATCTTCAAATCCTTCCTCCAAATCCTCCATTCCATCTACTATATTGACAGACTTTCTAAGGGGGCATTCACTGGACCTGTGTCCTGCTTGGTTGCACTTAAAACACTTGCCAATAGTGGGTTTGGCATAAGGATTATGGGGCTGTTTGTTTGGATTTCTGAAAGGCTGACTTGGTTCAATGGTAGATTTATAGGATGGTGAATTGTTGGTGAAAGAAGGGGGTGGTTTATCTTGTGGTATTTCTGGGTTGTTTTTCTTGAATGAAACAAATCGAGAGGTCTTATTGAGCTGAGATTCATATCTAGTAGCCAGTGTGACAGCTTCTGGGAAGTTGGATACATTTCTCACATCTACTTGTCCCCTTATAGGCTCACGTAAACCAGTGATATATCTTAGTACTTCTTGAGATTCATTCTCTTCCAAATCATTACGAGCTCTCAGCTCTTGAAATTCATCAGTATAGGCAGCTACACTCCTCAGACCCTGTTGACAATTGTGATATTGTTTGAATAAGATCTGTTGATAATCTGAGGGCAAGAATTGTTCATACATTAGTTGTCTCATCCATCCCCATGAATTGATTGGAAGTTCTCCATGCCTCTTCCTGGTTGTCTGAATACGGTCCCACCAAGCACTAGCAGCTCCTTTTAGTTTATAAGCAACCATTCTAACTTGTTTCTCTTCTGGGATTTCCATATACTCTAGGAAATTATCCACAGATTTGACCCAATCCAAGAACTCGCCAATATTTAACTGACCTGCGTAACATGGAATCTCATTTTTGGCTCTAAAGTCTGGGTAACCACAAGAACGTGGTCGATGAAGGGTGGATGTTCGATGACTTTGGTTAGATTCTTCAAAGGGTTGGTGACCCATAGATTGGGTGTTGGTTAAAACTGTCCGGCGAAAGGAATTGGTGTTCCCACAGTCATCGCTACCCCTATATGGAGTTAGCGAAACTTGTTCATGAGAGTTCCAAGCTGTTGAAGGGGTTGGGTTGGTCGAAATGAAATGGGTAGGTGGTGGAACGAGTCGACTAGAGCTACTAGTAGGTGATTCTCTGATTTCTTTTACTAACTCTACTCGAAAGTGGGTGAGGACCTGACGAAGATCATCCAGGAATACTCAAAATCGAGCTTCATTCTTCTGATCTTGTTCTTGTAAGTAAGCTATCAAAGCTTTTGCAACAGGTTCTTCGACCATGTCACAGTGACTACCATCAGTTTGTTTTGCCATCAAGTTCAGGAAAATCCACGAGCTTTGATACCAAAATTGATGTAGGAGTCTTTTGAGCACAAAAGTTTTAAGAAACTTTGGCTACGGAACTAAGCAACTATGGCTCAGACCAAGATTGTATTCAACTGAGAAAAAAAAAGAATTCCTGAGAATTCGTTACAAAGCAATCATCAAAAGTGTGTGCTAATTCTTACTCAGCTAGTACTAATAATAGAAGTGGTTGCTCAAAACTGTGTAGTTTTGAGTAACAAACAAAACGACTAAACAAGTAACAAAACGACATGAAGAAAAAGAAAATAAAGAAATAACATTTAATTCTTATTCAGCTCCTGCATCAGGTAGGGTTCAATGGTATCATGACTATGTCCATGGGCACAATTCGCCTTCCCGTGTTCGTACCCAGAGCCATAGCCTTGATTAACTTTGTGGTGCTAGACATTCCTCCATACAACATAATTTTGGGCAAACCACAGCTACACCACTTACAGGCCGTCCCTTCTACTCTCCACCAAATGGTGAAATATCCAACTTCTTCCAAAGTGGAAACAATTAAAGGTGACCTAGAGAAGGCAAGAAGTTGTAACAACTTGACCTTCAAGAGTGTCCAAACCAAATAGAATTAAAGGCTACAAGCCAGGTCCCAGCCAAATTAGGTATTCTAAATGTTGTAAGTTTGGAAGTTGAACTATTGCAAATAGGAGAGGAGTTTGAACAACATTTTGCAAAGCTTAGCTCAAAATTAGATGGGGATTTGAAGGAAAAACTCAAGGATTGTTTTAGGAAAAATTGGATGTTGACACGAAGGAAGGCCCCTTGGGTGAGAGAAGTGAAATATCTCACCTGGCTGTCCAAAATCAAGTGAAAATGCACGAATATGTGTGCATTTCACATATGTAAATAGCACAATTTCTAGGGACTGTTTGCCTAGCATTGATCAACTAGTGGTCACCACGACAAGTTATGGCCAAATGAGTTTCATGAACGCTTACTCCAACAACCTTAAGAATTGTTCGCAGAAGAAAGAAAATTTTGCTATACACGGACGTCGTTTGATCTCAAAAATGTTGAGTCTACTTATCAACAATTAGTTGACAAAATGTTTAAACCTAATAGGTCAAAATACAGAAGTATATGTTGATGACATAATGACCAAGTCCAAGGAGCCCAGACACCACATCCAAGATCTAAAAGAAACATTTGGGATATTACGGCAATACAGGATGAAACTCAATCCAAAAATGTGCATTTTTGCAGTCAAGTCAGAAAAGTTTCTCGAATCAAGGGAATAGAAGCCAATCCAAACAAAATCAAGACCTTAATAACCGTGAGGTCACCAAGATCTTTGAAGAAAGTTCAACATTTGAATGGGCACATAGCGGCGCTTAACAATGTCATATCCAGATGCACAAACAAGTGCTTGTAGTTCTTTCAATTACGGAGAAAAAACAAGGAATACAAGTAGAGTGAAGAATGTGAAGTGGCTTTCCAATCCAGTTACAATGGAAATCAGCTCGTAGTAGATACTAAAGCCCGTATATGCGGTTTAATAAAAAATGAAATTTGGGATAATAATCTACCTGATGAGAAAATAGGGTTCAAATCAATTTAAACGATCTGAAAAAATGAAAAGCTCAAGTTACATTGGTTAAAAAAAATTTGGCTATAACATATTAGAAAACTACAAGTTGAAGATGGGCTGGAGGTAAGCATTGAATAGATTAGTAAAGGGCCAGAGGTCGGCGCAGGCAGAACCGGCAACGGACTGGAGTATCATGGGAGCAGAACTGGCAACAGGATGGAGGTTCAACACTTCCTGAAACAGGGGACAGGCGAAGATGACAGTGGGCTGGGATTGTAATGAGGAAGATTATGCTTCATGGGCTGGCGAGAATAGAGTTTCTCGCGATAAAAAGTGAATGTTTTCGGGATGGGAAGCAGCAAATAAAAAAGAATACTTGGGCTGAAAATTCATGAATGGAAGAGGGCTCATTTTCTTTGTAAAAAGCTTCTCCCATGTTGCAAGTTTGAACAATATGCGATTTCCATGCTATATATAGCCACGAAGGAGAGTTCAAATTTCAAATGGAGCCCAAAATTATTTCCAAGAGTTTAATCGAAAAAAAAAAATATATATATATATATAGATACAATAGACAATTCTGAACAGAAAAAGCTAATGGAGTAATACACGATTGAAAAAGTGAACTATCGAAGAATATAATAGGTGTGCAATCAAAACACTTGAGAGCAATAACGTATTCTATATAGCAATAGTCATTCTTCCACTTCACACAAACCGTGAAGAATGGGGAGTTAATGTTTAGGTACAAGTAGAATACATAGCTACCCTCAAGTATCAATCCCTTTAGGACACAGCACCTCTATAAGCCATAAAAACAGCCTCAAAAGTTTATTGGACCATAGACAATCACACCAGCCCTTAGGTCTCAACTCCAGCTCGTATCCACATTCATCAACCCTTGGGTTGACTCGGCCAGCCCAAACATGGCCCAACCAAAAACCAGGCCATGGGTCAACAATATCTCACGTGATATCAGAGGAAAAGTTCTAGATATATACCAAACATCCTTCCAAAACATGTACAGCAAGCATGTGAACCAATCCCCAAGCAACTCTTCGCCAACAAAATAGCACCACGTATATTGACCCTATATTTTGTGTGTGATAGTTCCACTTGTTCAATACAACAAATTTCTTTTCTTATGCAAATTTAATATAGAAAAAAAAAAAAAAAGCAATGTCATACCGGTGTCCCGTGTTGGTGTCGACACAATGTCAACATTGGTTTTGAATTAGTCCGAGTAACATAGCATACAAACCAAAAAAAAAAAAAAATTTGGTCATTTAGAGGTAGATTAATTTTTGGGCATTTTTGTCACTGACAAAAATGTATGGCAAAATAAGAATCATACCTGAATACGGCAAAGAACAATAGCACCATTCTTTACAAACAATATTTTCTTCTTCATAGGCTTCTTTGTCTTGGGATCAATTTGATGAAGCAGTTTAACAATCTCACACTCTTCAACAACAGAATGGATGTGCAAGACAGCCTTGTATCCAGCAGTAAAAATGGCCTACATAACCAACATGCGCAGTCTTTAGGCAACTAAATCAATAAAACACCACATATTTAGGGAAAAGTACCCCAACAGTCCTCAAACTTATAACATTGGTACACATTAGTCCCTAACTTCTTAAAAGGTACACATAAGTCCCTAAAGTTTTATCACTTAGTACATATGAGTCAAATTGCTAATTAAAACAGATTAAAATAATATAAGCCTCTCACATGTGAATCACTAGACTATGTGGTTAAGGACAAAATTGAGAATTCACATCTCAATGAAAATGAAAA
The DNA here is from genome assembly GCA_029378325.1 of Elaeagnus macrophylla. Taxonomy (NCBI): domain Eukaryota; kingdom Viridiplantae; phylum Streptophyta; class Magnoliopsida; order Rosales; family Elaeagnaceae; genus Elaeagnus; species Elaeagnus macrophylla. The sequence continues at coordinate 5,698,927 of CM055651.1, forward strand.
AAACCAATGATTCAACCTAACTAAAATCCATTTACCCATTCTGAGTTTAAACCCCATAACCCTTAACACCATTTACTTGGATTCAACCTTAACTCTAAAAAGACCAAGGAAAAATGCGATTACATAGTGAAGTTAATAGGAAAAAGTGTGATAGGAAGAACAAGGGTAGATGAAGGATGTATTGGTGTTAATGAAATATATCTCATCTTGATTTTAGTGAACTATGAGAAAATGAAGAGATAGAAAATGGTTGAGAAAAATAATCTAACATTTATTTTAAATTTTTTATTTTTGAATTTTTATTTATTTTTAATATTGTATGATATTTTTTTAACACATGTACAAATTTTTTTTTAACACATGTATGACATTTAGGTTGGCATTTTGGGAAATTTTGGGGGAATTTGGGCCTTGTTACCAAATTGAAGTGTATGAGCCAACTGATAATGGAAGGAATGGAGAAAATTTGTTAAAATGACTCAACATACCCATAATTAAAATATCATATGCATATCATATATTTTTTAATTTTAAAATAATTAACTAAAGTGTAAAATTGAACCTACGTATCCTAGGGAATTAAGTGTCCCAAGTGAAAGTTTAGGAACTTATATGTCCAAAAGTCACAAATTTAGTGATTATGGTGTCACCCCACCCTATGATAAATTCCATAAGTCTGTTCATACATTTTCCAGCAACTCAAGTATCTGCAACTGTGCGACAAACTCAGTGAGTCCAGCTATTGGGTTTGCTGCATGAAAAGAACATAAAACCACAATTAATACAGGAAACATATAGAACTTACATGGAAAAAGAGTCGTGGTGATACAATCACTACATTGTGCTTAGGATAAAACTAGACATAACAGATACAGGGTAACTCCCAAATAAAGAATTGTTTACATTTAGAAGAGAGGACTGTAAGTGACAGTAGGAGACAGGGAGGCAAGAAAGTATACAAACGAGACCAAATTTTAAAACCAAGGGCACCGCTTGTAAATGAACGTAATCATTTTTTGCAACAAAAAAACAGGAACTTTTTTCTTTATAAATAGAATACATGATTTCCCTTTTAAAGACTTGAGAAAAGGCTTCAAGGATTACTTGCAACAAAATAAATATCCTTTCAAACATTAACTTGCTCTTGTTCCTTGTCATTCTTCAAAGATTCATCGGTGCCTTCAAGTCAGAAAACCAAAACCAAAGATAAATTGAATATAAAATAATTTGTCCTCCTTAAAATCCCCCCAGATAAAAACAAAAAGGTATGTACATAAATTTTTAGCGGATTTAGGCCATTTTATAACCATTTCAATTTCTAACTTAAAATTTTTGTGCAAGTTACAATTTCTAGTTTTAATTTTGAAAATTAGAAAATAGGAATTAGATGTTACATATTGCATGTTTGATAACCAATTTCTAATTTTTAACTTTTAACGCTCAAATATTCAATTTTAAACTTCTTTTTTGATGAATGTTCATTTAGCTTTTAACTTTTTAAACATTTTCAATAATGTTGAATATGATCGAGTAAAGACATTGAAAATTTAATTCTAAAACCGACTTTTTTAAATTTCAAAATTTGACCAAATTCCAAAAATGATTTTCAGAATATAGAAAATATAAATTAAAAATTAGTTATCAAACAGCCTAATAACAAATTTCTAGATTATAGAAAATGAAATTGGAAATTGAGAATTAGAATGGCTATTAAACAAGCGCCTAGTAAATGCCTTTAACAACTCATTCCACAGCAACACAATCAAATTCACAGCAAAAAAATGAATGATGATGTAACCTTTATGTTTACGCGCACACACACACACAAAAAATATGAGAGCAAAAGATTGTATCTCCTGTGTAGAATCAAATCAACACTTAGGAGCCAAAGAACATGAATCCCAGTACATGACCTACTCTCTGATGCTACCATTAAAGAAATCACAACAAAAATTTGCATTAAGATTCACCAACACCAAAAGTACATACCTACACTTGATAAAACAAAACCCGATGATATATCCTCTTCCTCAACACCAGATAATCTAATCCGTAGATTTTCACCAGGTCCAGCACACTTGACTCTATCTTCATCGATAAATATGGCAAGAACTTTCACGGGATCCTGAAGATTAGCATCCAAAATATCAATCTCTGTAACAGTGAACATATGCATAACTATAAGCGATAAGTAGAAGAGAAATAGAATAACACCTTATTTGGCATGACCAGCAATGAGTCACCTTCACGCACACTTCCAGATTCTACTTTTCCCATTACAACAGTTCCCATGTCTTTGAATTTGTCTATAATAGGCATCCTACAGATCAAATTTTCAAGGTTAACAATCCAGTATATTTTACAATAGAAGAAGAAACTTCAAAAAGATAAAGGCAAATCAGATTCTCTGATATATGACTTTCAATGAAAAATAAGTAATCATACGGGACACATATAAGGGTTTCCTCTGGCAATAGTCACGGCACTTAGAAAATCAAATGCACCATTAGAACACAAAACAGATTATAAGTACCCAAGTGCATGTGCATAAGAACATTGGATTTGGACCCAAAAAGTACAGGCTTCAAGTGCTACACCTTTCCAAACGTTTTAGAGAACATTTCATTTCAACCTAAAAGTACATATTGGGAAATTCAGTGGATAAAGCAAGTTAGGAAAGACAATTTCAACTTCAAAACTGAGAGGTCATTATGCATAAAGGAGCCAAATCATGTTCATAATAAAATGGGGAAAAAAAAACAAACAGAACCCAATTATTTTAATTATCATAATGAAAATTAAAATAAAGGTAAAATATAACGCACAAGTTACATTAAGTGAACTCGGAACAAAACTGGACACAAAAGACAACATGGAAGTGACATACAATAAAGAGAAACAAGTGCCAAAAAAGAACTGGACAAAAGTACAGGTGAAACAGAGAACGAGCAGAGTAAGTAAACAAATAAAATTTCAAAAAAATTAGACCCAAACATACCTGAATGGAGCTTTAGGATCACGTGGAGGAATTTCAATGGAATCAAGAGCTTCAAAAAGACAAGGACCACCCCACCATGAACATATTTTCTTATCAATTCTGGTTTTCATGTTTGCACCAAGGAGACCAGAGATAGGAAGGAACAAAACATCTATTATACCAAAGCATAATTAATCCAACCAGTGTGTAAGACTAAACAAATGCAGTAATATATTATACAAGATACTACAGCGGGAGAACTATAAATAAAATAAAAGATACCTACCTATCCATCACCAACTTTTATGGCTTACAATGTTTTAAACCGCTTGAAACCAATATGAGAAAAAGTAGACTACCTATTATCAAGGATTAAAATTTCGGTATGGGTGTACATTCCAAAACTTCAACTTTCAGAAAAACTTTTGATGGAAATTTTGCCTCAGTTTTGTTATTGGTGAAAACTTTGAAATACTATCTAAATTCACTTTTAAAATTGAAAATTTAAAACAAAACTCTAAATTCAATTATTTTAATTGACAATGCATCATTCATCATTATTTAGTGGGTAAAATAATGTGTAATATGTTAAAAGAGACTTAGCAAGAAATTCTCCTAAAAGGTTAAGTTATTAAGTGGACTAATTAGTCTCTCATATTATATTTGGATCTTAACACTTTCCCTCACTTGGTGGATTTTTTTTTTTTAGCACTGCTCTTGAAACAATGAACTCTTACTAGTAAGCTTAGTAGACAATAATGATAAGCTCTCCCTTAGAATAGACAATTATGAAGGCCATCAAGTAGAGTTAGATGATCTCATCTAATGAGTAGACAATAGGGGATCTCTCTAGTGGGTTGTGTAGATAATTTTAAAGGTCCGTCAAGTGGAGTTAGATAGAAACTTATCAACTGAGCAGATAAAGAGGCCATCAAGTGAAGATAAACTTAAGATTGGGTTGAAATAAAAGAAAAAGATGCCCATTTAATATTTAATGAAATTTTGAAGTTAGAGAAGTTCAAACCCATGACCTTATGCTCTGGCAGTGAGTTATCAACCAATTCTCTTAAAAATTTGAGCTATTAAGAGGTAGATTAACTATTCTCATATATTATATTTGGGTCTTAAAATAATATAAACAAATAGTATACACTATAGATGCCACAAACTATAGTATAATGCATTATGTAATATAAAAATATATTCTAAAAAAATATCTTAATAATTATAAATAGAAACTTAAAGTTCATATCACAATTAGACATTTCATATTTGAGATAAATAATGCACCTAAACCATTAAATATTTAAATATCAAAATAAGTCTATAATAAGTTCAAAGTAGAATAAATAAAATGTAAAAATTAATGTAAAATTAAAAATCAGTGAATGAGAAAATATCTGATGAAATTATTTGTTGTTGAGTTAAACTCATAGCAATCCAATCTCTGTGCTACTTTGAGTATTTATTAATTCATTTTATAAAACAAGTTAAAGTTTCAAAACAGATTTATCGAAAATTATTGAAGAAATCAACTTCAACACAATTTCTTTTTCGGATATTAAACATTCCATAAATTTTGGTCAAAATTTCCAAAATTTTAATGCTAGCCTGTTACAAGTTTACAACTATCCTAGTAATAGAATCAATACTATTTTTTTATTAAAAAAATAGAGTCGATACTATTCACTTTCTAGTTATCAAAATGTTTTCAAGATTTTCACCATATAGAAAGTGAAAGATCCATGGAAAGATGAGTGAATTCAAGATTTCACTTCCAATCAATCACGTCCACAGCACAGAAAAACCCACTTTGCCATATCAAAGCAATTCCTCATTAAAAAGAGTACTTCCATTTGTCACCAGGCACAAACCCCACCAACGTGCCAATTTTATATTGATTTTAAAACACAGGTCCTGCTATTAAATTAAGTGGGACATACAAGTATTTATGGAACATGTAATGCATTTTTGAGTGAGATGCAATAAGGATGCAATTTTAGTAAGGATATAGAGTTTTCCCATTTAAAAAAAAAAAAACTCAACCAATAAACAATGGGCATCATATCATACTTATGTCAGCAGGCTCACAAGGGAAAAATTTCAGGGAAATTGGATTTAGCTAAAATTGAGAAACAAAATTAATTGCTTTTCAATAATTAAAATCAATGCATTGAAAGATAGTATGGCATCCCTCAAAAAGCCAAATAAATCGTGGAAATTTTTTATAGAAATAATTAAGTGAAATAAATTATTCATAAATAATTGATTACCTTTTTTCACATTGTAGCCCGACGACTTCAAAAATGGAATCATTTTTGACTCGATTTCATCAAATCTAAACAATAATAATACTATGAGAATGTTGTATTACAAGTAAGCAGCTGCAGGCAAACATACGAGAGATTAGATAGTACACCTTTCTTTAGACCAATTGACAGTTGGATCGTCCATCTTATTCACGACAACAACCAGCTTTGAAACACCCAAAGTTTTAGCAAGTTGAACATGTTCGCGAGTCTGACCACCTCTCTCATATCCAGTTTCAAATTCTCCTTTGCGAGCAGAAATAACCTTATTAAAAGAAGGCAACAAGCATAGAAGAGCATCAATGTTTTTTTTCATACAACCACACATGGAAATTTAAAAACTTCGGGTTATCCGTAGTGCATTCAATTTCTTATAACAAAACAATTAAAGAAAAGACGGCAATACTTACAAGTACTCCGATATCAGCCTGAGATGCACCACTAATCATATTTGGAACATAACTCTTGTGGCCCTGTACAAAGAAAAAAGAACAGCAACCAATAGGAAAGACTGCCAAACGGTATTTTAATGTAACCATGTAAGGAAAAAAAGAACATAATTAAAGCCAAAACCTTCTAGCCCAAGAAAATTACACTACACATACTAAAAACAAACCAATATGTTAAATAAAAAAAGAGAATATGTCCAATCAGATCAATATCTACATGCAAGAACTCCAATCAGATCAATATCTACATGCAAGAACTCCACATCTGAGGTACCAAATTGTCTGTTCTATGAATAAACTTTTTTTTATTTTACTTGATAAAAAACAAGAAACTTTAGCACAAAAATATTTTCAAAATACAGAAACTAACAAAAGTGGGAAAAAATAAACCAACAGGAAAGACTGCCAAACGGTATTTTATTGTAACCATCTAGGGGAAAAAAAGAACATACTTGATGCCAAAACCTTCTAGCCCAAGAAAATTACACTACACATATTAAAAAAAAACAATATGTTAAATTAAAATTCCTCGGATGCAGCAATCCATAAGGAAATCATACACGAAAAACTGTACAACAAAGTGCTGCAACTCAGTTCCAAACAACCCATAGAATGCGGTCACATCCAACTCCTACAAAACCATCGACTTTCTTCTTTGCACCCACCCCTTTTAAATTTTCCAGTAAAAAAGCTTTGCAATCAGCTGGAGCTGCCAAATGAGTACCAAGCCTCCCAGCAACTTATTTCATACAACAAAACACCAAACAACGGGAAAACCTAACCTTAATTGAAATTGGAATTTTTTTCAAACAAATAAAAATGCTCAAAATCTGGTCCAGCAGGATTGTCAATGAGATATTCAAATTAGAAATGGCAGGAAAACATAACTACACTTATAAGTTTACATGGGAGAACAAATTTGAAGTCTATCCAACAACAATAACCCTGCGAAATCTTGAATCTCCCAACCATTTAAGTTCCTCTAACGTTAAAATTTAAAAGGCCAAAAACCTAGAGAAATACTAAAGTTAAGTGGACTGGGTAAGATAATAAGATTGGGAACGAAGCGAGGGATATGTTTTAACAGGCCAAAAACCTAAAGAAATACTAAAGCTAAGTGGACTGGGTAAGATAATAAGATTGGGGAAGAAGTGAGGGATATGAATTAGGGTTGAGAATTGAAGAATTAAGGATTTAAAGGGAAGAATTATAGAAATTAAGAGAATGAGTAAAAGATAAGCGAGAGATAATTGAGGGAGAATAGGATTAGCATATCTGTATAAATAATCTATTAAGGTTAATTAAAAAAAATGAAGCCTTTCAAAATTAGTTAGCTATCAAAGCAGAGAAAAAAGAAAAGAAAAGAAAAAAAAACAAGAAAAGAAAATATTCTGCTTTCTTTCTCGTCTTCGTTCAAACCCTACTGTAAGACTTCATCATATATACTAGTTGCCACCCCCACTTTCGACGCTAACGTAGAAAAGAAGCTATCATCCTTCGCTACATTTATTGAGTGTCGTCTGTATTAGTGTTCAAGGCGATTAAGACTGGGTAAGGTAGTGACGACAATGGAAGTGAGACCCAACGACGACAATGGAAGCTTACCTAGTCCTAGTCACCGTCGCTACCTTACCTAGTCAAAGTCGCCGTTGGTATAGGTGTTCAACGCCACTTGTTAGATACTCAACCTGGTCACCCTTTGGAATAGAAGATAGGGAAATTACCAAAAATAACACCCCTAAAAATTATAATAACAAAACTAGCACCCTTGTGTTCAATTAAAATTGAACGTTTAATATTCAATTTGAACGTAAAATATTGAACGTTCAATATTAAATAGGTCTAATTGTCGTCATTCAATTCTAATTGAACGGATAATATTGAACGTTCAATATTAAACGAGTCAAAATTATCGTCGTTCAATTTTAATTGAACACAGGGGTGCTAGTTTTGTTATTATAATTTTTAGGGGTGTTAGTTTTGTTATTTTCCCTAGAAAATATCTCACATCTGTTGTTCCTTTTTCATTACATATATGATATTTGTTTTCTTTGCTGTATTTTCTTTATTCTTTTTTCAACAGCTCCATAACTTATTATCATCACTACATCGTCTAAGGAGCAAATAGGACCATCAGTTGTTGGTCTAATAATAAAATTATTTCTACTACAGCCATATATGATAGTTCACCTTCAATTAATATTAAATTAGATGGGACAAATTATCGTGCTTCGTCCATCGTCCAAGCTTTTGCAAATGTATATTGCTAGTAGAGAGCAAGGTTGTATCACAAGAAGAAAAGTTGCCCCAAAGAAGATGATCCAACTTATGAGAAATGAAGATGCCCAAGTAAAATCGTGGCTCATCAACTCTATGACAAACAACTTGATGCCTCAATTTGTTTAGTGAAGAACTGCAAAAGAGGTGTGGAAAGTAGTGAGGAAAAGCTACCTAGACATTTCTAACTCTTTACAGGTATATGAGTGATGTCCTTTCAGCTTCATCAAGGCAGTTGATCCCCTGTTGAATATTTCAATGAATTGAGCTCTATCTTCATGGAGTTGAATTATAGCATACTTCATGATATGACACGTGCTATTGATATTGAAAAACTAAGAAAGCATACAGCTAAAGATCATATTTATATATTTCTGGCAAGTTAAGATCAAAATTCGGATTAAGTTAGCGGTCGGGTTAAAGCTACTTATCCTTGTCTATCGTTAAGTACAGGCCACCATGGGCATTGAGGACAAACTTGAGCCATCAGCTCTCATTGTCCAAAGGTGGCCAAGTTCAAATCCTTCCTCTACTAATGTTGGTTCTCAATTTTGCTCCTGTTACAATAATCCCAATCATATTGTTGATGTTTATTGGAATAAACATAGATATCTGGGGTAGTACAAACATAAGCAAGCTGAGCGGAAAAACAAAACTTCTTGGGGCACTACTTATGCTAGTTTCTCGAAAAACTACTCAAGAAGGTAATTTTGGATCAATATTTATTTCTTCTAATTTTGACACTTGGCTTATTTAGGAGCTACTAATCATATGACTAGTGATTCCTCAGTATATAAAGTCTATCTAGGTTGCAAATGGAACACCAATGCCAATTTTATGAGCTAACAACGTCTCAGTATACCCACATTTTTCATATTTTCTATTTTACTTGCACAAATCTTAAAAATAGCATTTTGTCAATTAGTCAACTAACCAGGAATCTTGATCATCCTATAACATCCTTTTCTACTCATTGTGTGTTTCAAGACAATTAAACAAATAAGATAATTGGCATTGGTACAAAAAGAGATCTTTAATACTTAGAAAAGTGGTCTGACAATCCTAATTGTGAGTTTCAAGTGAGTAGCGAAGTTGATAGAGAGAGGATTATGATATGGCATTGCCATTTAGGTCATCCATATTTTTCTTATTTGAAACGTTTGATCCTTAAATTATTTTCTAATATTTCTACTTTAATTTTAATATGTGAAAAATGCATTTTAGCAACAAAAAAAAAAAACCATTGTATTTCTATCAAAATTAGTTCTACTAAAAGACTTACTCCTTTTGCTTATGTATGTGTGGGGGCATTTTCTCTACTTGTTTTACTTCTAGTCATAAATATATTTTGTATTGCATTTATTGACTATTGTATCCGAGTCACTTGGATTTGTCTATCGAAAATCTAAGGGTGCTGTAATTTGTGTTATTCTTAAATTTTATCAAATGATTGTCAAAATTTCATGCACAGGTTCAAGGTTTTCATTCTGATAATGGTTGTAAGTTTGTGAATTAATCTCTTATCGATTTTTTCAAAACTCATGGCATCCTCCACCAGACATCTGCTTATACGATACACCAAAATGGAGTAGTGGAGTGTAAAAACCGTCACCTTCTTGAGGTGGCGCTTGCCCTATGCTTCACTATGCCAGTTTCTAAACGTTAATGGATGAGGCTATCATGACTACTACTTTTCTTATGAACTGAATGCATGCTCATACTATTAACTATTAGACCCCATTAAAAAAAAAATTATTTTCACATTATACCTTCAGCAGTGTTTGGTTATGTCTGTTACATTCATGTCCATGCACACTTTATAGGGACAAATTTGATCTCATGCTCTTAAGTGCGTTTTTCTTGGTTACTTTAGCACACAAAAGGGTATAAATATTTTTACTCATCTACAAGTACATACCATGTATCTATGGATTTTCAATTTTGTGAACATGTGTCATACTTTTCTAAAGATATCACCCTCACTCCTCTTTAGGGAGAGAAAGTAGCAAAGAAAAGAGAAGTTAAATTTGGAAGAAAAAATGATGTGGATTTTTCATAAGGGAGAGGATTATTCTCCTTTGGAATGTGATAACTCTCTCGAGTTTATTGTCCTTTAGTAGAACTTAAACCTGAATAAGAAAAACTAGCTAGCCCGTCTCATATGTTCCACTGAACTTTGGTAGAAGGAATACGGATGTTAGGTCATGTTTCTTTGACAGTAAAAAGAATTGTAATGGAAATAATTCAAGGTATTCATATATTTGGTTTGACTATTAATCCATAATAGAATGTAAAGCATTACAACTGTAACAGTAATTTTCATTCTTTTCACCCCTATAAATACACTATAATGCTCTTTTCCTCACATTTGTATAATTATTTATGATTTTTTCTCATTTATAATTAAAAAAAAATTTATTTTTTAATTTTACTTCATTTATAATTTTACAAATTACACTGTTCAAACATCATCTATTTAAATTACACTGCTCAAACAAACATTGTAATACTAATATTGTTTTCATTCAATTCATATTACCATTCACATTACCATTACATTTTTATTCTAAGAACTAAACATGACCTTGATGATATGCCCCCAGCTTCGGACTCATATGCTTCTCTTGATATACTACCATGTCTTCAAATGACTCTTTACCTCCAAATATATCCTCTGATCTTATAGTGTTAGTACCTACTATCTTGGATCCACCAATTAGTGATCTAACATAGGAGGTATCCTCTTCGAAGGAAGAAAAAAATTGATAAATTGAGCTTCTCTAAGCTTTCATCTAATATTATTACGTTTAATTTTATGACATAACTCATTCATCTATAAAGTTTCATTTTTAAACCCCTCAAAAAGGAAAAAAAAAACATATTTATTTTTCTTATAACGTAAATGAACATATATTTTTTTATTAGAAAAGAATAAATATCTGTTTTTTTACAAAGGGGGTTAAAAATGAAAACAAGTTGAATAACTTAATCATTTATACACCGGAGAGATATTATTTATCCCATTTCTAACTTTGTTTCTTATCACCTCTTATCTAAAACTTATTTAACTTTTTCCCTTCAAATTTCTTATGTATCTATCCCAAGTGGAGAGTTACCATGAAAGAAGAAATAAATGCCCTCCATAAAAACTATACTTGGCAATTAGTAGAATTACCTAATGAGAAAAAGACTGTTGATTGCAAATGAGTGTTCACTGTTAAGTTTCATTCAGATACAACATGGGAGAGGAATGAGACAAGAGTAATAGCTAAGAGATATGTTCAACTTATGAGATTAACTATTAGAAGACATTTGCTCCGATAGCTAAGACGAATATTATTCAAGTTATAATTTCTATTGTTGCGAATCTAGGCAAGCCACTACTTCAATTTGATGTCAAGAACGCATTTCTTCAGAAAGAATTACTAGAGGTGTATATGGATCCTACCAGATTCCCAACTGAAAGAGAAAATGTGTGTATTTTGAAGGCCTTATACGGGCTAAAACAAGCACCCATAGCATGGTTTGGCACTTGGAAGGTTGAGCCGCTCAATAAAAGAATATGGTTTAACAAGCTCAAGTATATCACACTCTTTTCTATCAAAGGAAAGCAATGATATTAACTTACTTTTTGTTTATGTTGAAAATATGATTGTTGATGATTGATGGAAAACACACTTATTGCGGTGACTTATGGTTTCATTGTCTATCCTAGAAAATTTGAAATGAATCTTTCTCTCTCAACGGAAGTATACCATAGATATATTAGCTAAATTTGGTAATTCTACTTGCACCCCTGAAAACACACTTATTGTAGTGAATTATGATTTGATTGTCTATCCTAATTAGATTCCAACTAATAAGGAGAGGTACCAAAAACGGATAGAAAAATTAATTTCTTAGATTTATACTCGACTTGATTTATCATATGCTATTAGTGTCGTAAGTCTGTTCATGCATAATTCAAGTGACCAACATATGGATGTTGTGAACCGATTCACCTATTTATAGTCCTCCCAAGCAATTGTATTTTGTTTTCAAAGCATGGACACCTAGACATTATGGGTTACGCTGATTCTAATTGTGCAACTTCAAGGTATCTTACAATTGTTTGGAGGCAATTTGGTGGTTTGAAAAAGTAATAAACAAAATGTGATATCGTTAAGTGCAAAGGCCGAGTACCGCACCCTTCACTATAGTAATATGAAGCTTTTTCAGTTAAATATTTTGTCAAGTTAACTTGGTTTTGATCCTAAAAAGTGATAATACCGCAACAATTGAGATTGCTATTAATCTGGTGCATCATGACCAAACTAAATACATTGAACTTGAATATAAACTATACCAACGACAATTAGGATGTTGGCATTATTTAAATTCCATACTTTGAGTGTTGATCATTTTATTTTTTTGAAAAAGTACATTTGAATACTGACAAGTAAAAAGCTCTTAAAATCACCAGACAAAATTATGAGCTATTAGAAACAACACAATCATTCATTTTATTTTTCTATGATGGAATGCTGCATAGCATATGTTAAGAAATGTCCTCTACAGTTCTAATACCTCAACATAACAAGTCATTTTGAATACAAGGGAAGGACAAAAAAAAAAAGCAGACAAAATAAAAATCACCCACCGGTGCATCCAAAATAGTAAACCTCGTTGTCTCTGTTTCAAAATGAGCTCTTCCAACTTCAACTGTTTTCCCCTACAGCAAGAATTACAATGTCAATCTAATATACAAATGTGTAAATATCAATTACAAGCATGGGTTAATAACAATAACATAAGATAAGATAGTGTATCTGATTCGTACCTTAACTCTTTCCTCCTCGTTGGTATCCATGATATAGGCCATATACCTGCCACAAAGAGAGAGAGAGTCAGTAAAGTAAGCATAGTAGATGAGTTCATAATCTCATCATCTATATGGAGTCGAGTCATATGAATAAAGACATCGTAAGCTAAAACAATCAGTCATCTTGCAACATCTTAGAAAAGATTCTGTCATAAATAAAAAAAAAGTTGGAGAGCAATAACTGCAATTGATACTTCATTGAGTGTTGAAATAGATCTCAAGGTCACAATGCCAGAAAATAACACTATCCAGGAGCCTGTCCAATAGGTAACTAAAATAGTCACACTAACTAAGAACATTCAAAAGGACACAAGAACCGAACAACGCTCACAATCTTAAGCAACTATTCTCGGAATTCCACATAATAGTTGAGTATAAGGATGCAATACTCTCTACCAAAGAGAGAGAGGAAAAAAATCCAACAAAATAAAAAGAAAGGCTTCGGCTTAAAAGAAGATTATTAGTATTTCACCAATATATCCAACGCCCATTACTAAAACTAGCTTCTAACGTTCCATATCTTAAAATTGTAAATATATATTTCAAGCTTATCCAAATCTAGCAACTAATGTCTTCAGAATGCACATACGCTTAAGGAGAATCAATGCAATTTGGCTGGATAACAATTGAAATTGCACTTAGTTTTTGCAAATGGACATTTCATATTTGGCAACTTGTGTAGCTTCTTCTCTTTTGGCCTCTTTTTCTATGCTCTATTCAGTCTAACTAAATAAAATGATTCTCACTAATAAAAATTATTGTCTAATCCAGAACAATTGAGTGCTAAATACAGAACCAAAAAGAGAATACAGCCAAGCAAAACTAAGCAGTCAATTAAGGGTATTATGCAACGTGTTGCGTTTTCCTTTATAGTTAAATAAAGCACCAAAAAGAGAGTACTGCCAAGTAACACACCAGTCAATTAGGGGATTTATTCAAAGAGTGTCGAGTTTTCCTTCCTTGAAAAATAAAGCAACAAACAGAGAATACTGAGAAGTAAGACATATCAGCCAATTAGGGGTACTATTCAACAAGTATTGTGTTTTCTTTCCTTTGTCCTCTTCTCTTATATTTAAATGATTAACCAAAAGATTTTCATTAATAAAAAAAATTCCTCTGGAGCCATTGATAAGGCATGAACAACCCAAAAGACAATCCAGATCAGTCGGATGCTAAATAAACCAAATGTTACTGAACCAAAGGTATAATTAGCTGGAAAATTAGGTTTATGAAGAGTCATACAATTGACATCTTACCAACTCTCTCTACTTTTTTCCTTAGCTTCTTTTTCATATTTTTGGATTGTGCGGTCATCAACCTGACCACTTAGAAAAAGTATTTGCCCTCCAGTTGTAGACTTACCAGCATCTGCAACCACACACAACATATTAATCCTTTAAACTACGTGGATGAAGCATAACACAATAACTAGTAAAAAAGCTTAATTAATAGCCAAAAACAGAGCCAGCAAAATAGATAATAAAGAATTGTTTAGAGAATCAAAAGGAAAAATCATTTCACGTAGTTAGATATCGCAATACATAACTGAATTCTATATAATATAATGGAATTTTTCTACGATTTCTTGTGACTTCAATACATGAAAATTCATGCTATGCACCATAAAATAAATACAATAACATCATTCAATGTGACTTAACACACAACACCAGTTCACAATACCAAAATTAATATAACTTAAGCAACTGTAAACGAGAGCACCAAAAATGCCAGGATTATCTAAGCAATCTCACATAACAGAAGCTTACCAACATGGTCAATAAACACCACATTCAGGTGTCGCTTCTTATCTGATTCGATCACATCCGACTCATTTTCTGTAGGATGAATATAATTTTCTTTTGCTGTAATTGGAAGCCAAAAGTCAGCACCGTAATATCATAGCTAAAAGATATGGCCTTATAAGAACCATCATTCAAAATAAGTAAACTAAAAGAATAGGAAAAAAAAATGTTTCAATTAAGAGAAAAATTCTTTTTAAATTACCCGTTTTGTCAACTTGAACATTCTGGACAGGATGTGCTTGAACGTCGAAATTAAGCAAAAGAACATTAGCTGTTATCATCTAATGTTAATCTGTATCACAAGTATCAGTGGACTAGTATCGATTTTTGTTATAACAACATGCCATTGGCACCCAGGCAATACTGTTCACAGTGCTCACCAACAAATAGTAGTTACACCTAAAGTAGGGGGGAAGTTAACACAGTAATGCCAAAAACAATTTCTTGAGTCCTATTCCCTTCTTTCAAGAAAGCGTAGATTGTTTTATAACAGTAGAAAAGTAAATCGCATTCCTATTTTTAGCTGAACTACACAATTTGGTCTTAAACTTTCTCATATTCTACACTTCAATCCCCTCATCTTTTTCTTTAGTCCCCTCATCTTTTTATTAAAATTTAGTCCCTTTAATTTTAAATTTTAAACATTGTTCTCCTTACTTTTTTCTTAAAATTTGGTCCCTTTTTAATTTTCACAATTTAGTCCTATTACTTTTTTAAAATATAATTAGTTAACTAAGGGTGAAAGGCTTCGTTCATCCCCAAATTATGTCCTCAACGACATAAAGTCAAACAAAAAAAAAATTAACACTTTCTTTCCAAAACTTTTAAAAGTTAACACTTAAATTCCAATTTTTTCTATATGCCAAATCAGCATTTTAACCTTAAAATCCAACGTGCCACTCACGTAGACGTTAGTTTAACCCTAGTTAAGATTTAGCCTATCCAAAATA
Source organism: Elaeagnus macrophylla (assembly GCA_029378325.1). Lineage (NCBI taxonomy): Eukaryota > Viridiplantae > Streptophyta > Magnoliopsida > Rosales > Elaeagnaceae > Elaeagnus > Elaeagnus macrophylla. Next base: position 5,714,555 of record CM055651.1, read on the forward strand.
ATCAGTTACATTCATTGCCAACATTAA